>RJWM01023135.1:0-32614 GCA_004363535.1 Dasyprocta punctata | reverse complement strand
TTGAAAGATAGTTTTTGCAGGATACATCAATCTGGGTTGAAAGTTGTTTTCTTTTAGAACTTGGAGTATTTCACTCCAAGCTCTCCTTGACTTGAGAGTTTGTGCTGAGAAGTCCACTGTAATTCTGATGGGTTTTCCTTTATAGGTGATTTGTTTCTTTTCCCTAACAGCTTTTAAAATTTTATTCTTATGTTGAATTTCCGGAACCTTGACTATGATATGCCTGGAAGTAGTTTTTTTTTTATGATTGCTAATTGGAGTTCTATATGCCTCACTTATTTGTATGTCAAATTCTTTTTCTCTACCAGGAAAATTTTCTGACACGATGTCTGTAAGGATGTTTTTAATGTCATTTGTAGTATCCCCTGCTTGTTCACTGACTGCAATTAATCTTAAGTTATTTTTCTTTGTCTCATCAAGCAACTACTGGATTAATATCTCATGATCCCTTGCTAGTTTTGAAGAATCTTTCTTTTCCTGGTCGCTAACTGTGAGCCTGTCTTCAATATCTGAGATCCTGTCCTCACATTGGCTTAATCTGCTTTGAATACTTTCAATAGAGTTTCTAATCTACTGGATATCTGCTTGAATCTGCTTTATGGAATCCATTTGCTTCCTATGTTGTCCTTCCATAATTTACTTACGCTTGTTTATTTTTTTTGTCTGTATCTGCCCTAACATCACTAAGCATGGTATATGTTTTGGTAGTCTCTGTGGTTACTTGAGAGATTATTTCTGATTTCATTTTTTCCAAAGCCTCATTCAACTGCTTTGTTACCACTTCTAAGAGACCTTGTAGGGGGCTTTTGGATTTTCTAGCCTCATTGCCCCCTGGGTTTGCTTTTGGTGAAATGGGTGCCTGAGGTTGTCTTCCAGGTGATGAGCACTTCCTGGAGATATCTTCCAGGTGTAATTAGTTCCTGGGCTCCGAGTCTATTGGAAAATCTCACTTCCTCAGTTTATCAGAGATGAGAAACCACTGCTCGCCTAGCCCAGTCCCTAGTTTCTTGGCACCACACCCCAGCCCTCTCTGCCACCCCCAGTCAATCCCAGTCCTGGACCAGCAAGGTCAACAGCTATCCAGTTCGATCGAGTCAGTTCTGGCTGCAGTGGCACCCACAGCACCAAACACAGCTAACAAAACAGTAAACTGATCCAACCCCCAATTTACAACCCCCAACCATATACACTGAATCTATATCCATACAACAGGATGCAAAACAATCATATACAATATTTAGGTTCACAAAATGTCAATTCCGTCCCCAAGGGTGAGGACCCAAAATGAATTTAAGAAAGGGCAGAAAAGTGGGAAAAGGGAAAAGAGACTGCAAGTAGGTTGGAGAACAAAGATGGGTCCACCAACTCAGGGAAACCACTGCAGAAGACTGAGGGAAAAGAAAGCCAAAAGAGACAGAAAAGAGAACAGAAGAAGACCAGACCCAAAAGGAGGGCAGAAACCACACTCACACTCAAAAAAAAAAAAAAGTCCACTTCCATGTTTCTTTCTGGATTCACTGGTAAACAGCCTATGGAGACAGCAACCCAAATCGTGGCACTGTATCTCCACAAGCCAGCAACTGTTCGTGGATGGAGTAGTAGACAACCTTAGCAGGCCTGCCCTGAGAGCAGCCTCCTAGGGCTCGCAGCCATCCAAGCAGTCTCTGCGGGTCTGCACTCAGCTAGGAACCGCTGGGGGAAGCCAGCAGCAGTTTTAACCCCAGGCATATCTGGCCTGACTCAGGAATGGCTTCCAGCAAATTACTCTCCTGCGGAAGGACCAAGCCTTCTACACTCACCGCCAGCCAGCACAGTCCTCCACACCCGCCGCTCTCCTCCACTGAGGAATGGCCTCCAGAGGCCCCAGAGTCACCAGCCACTGCCAACACTGTGACCGTTCACCACTGGGCTCCAACAGCTCCTCTCGCACAGTGAGACGAGCTCCGGGTGAAGGCTCTGTCAGCTACCACCTTCTTCTTAATTGAATTTTTCTTTTCGCTCTCTCTGTGGGGTTCAATTCAGACTTCAGGCTCTTCCTGGGTCCAAGGAACCCATCTCCCTCCTTTTTTTCTTCCTCAGGATGGTGTGTTCCCACGTCTAGACAGTGTCTCTCAGAGAGGCCGTTTTCCCTGCATCCTTCTACTCCGCCATCTTCCCGGAAATCTTGTGTAATGTGTTTATAATACTTTGAATGCTCTTCAAAAGTATCTTCTAATAAAACACCCGAGATAATGAATTTAAAAAGAGGAAATATCTGTTTGTTCATGGTTTTAGAGGTCTCATTTTATGGTCACTTGGCCCTGTTGCTTTTGGCCTGTGTCACACAGTACACCATAGTGGGAGCATATGGTCAAGGAGGTTGTTCACTCCACAGTTGCCAGGAAGCAATGAGAGAGAAACAAGAAAAGACTAAGGTTCCTGCATACTCTTCATAAACATGCTCCCAATGACATAGCTTCCTTCCACTAGGTCCCATCTTCTAAAGATTCCATCACCTCCCAGTGATGCCATGGGCTAGGGACCAAGCCTTCAGTGCATAGGACCTTGGTGTTAATCAATAGCCAAAGGACAGAACTATGTCTATGTAGGACAGGAGGCATCAGGTCATGAAATGCCTCATTTGCCATGCAGAGAGATTGGGGAGAGACACTACCTTGCCAAGATATTTTTAATAGACATCTATTATTTACACTTGCTTGGCATCCATTACTTTCTTCTGGCAAAGGTATTCCAACCTCCCTCTTGGTAACTGTCCTCTCCTACTCTCATTTCTTATGGACCCAGGGATAGGTTCATAGCCAAATCTTAAATAATCAAAATATTCTATTCTTCATAGCCACAGAGGTGGAATTAAAAAACATCCCAACTTCTTTACTCTTTGGCTCTGTGATCTTGTGCTGGTACCTTCCATGAAAGAAACTAAAGATGAAGGTGCTTCTTGGTGCCATGGCATAGGGATGGCCCCATACAAGACTGCAGAGCAGGGCAGCCAAGGGTACAGAGGAGATAGAGAGGCTTAGAAATTAACTCACGCATTTGATAAGGCCCTGAAGTTCCATACGTTCTCATTCAAGGGTTTTAAAATATAGCTAACCTATAAAGGTAGAAATTCTTGATTTTCTCTGCAGCTAGTAAGCAAGTATTATTTGTAAAGTACTATAAGATTCAATTCAAGATTAGCTCCAAACCACAAAAATAAATTCTTTCTCTAGAACTTCCTCATATAAGAAAAGAAAATAAGAGCAAAAGTCATTACTTAGATGACAATGTGAAAGAAAAGGAGAAGACCTGGAACTTGCTGAAGGTGCTGAAAAGCAAAATAAATAAATGTATTTACCTAACGTATTTACATAATGCCAACTATATCCTAAATATTCTGAGTATCTTTTTTTCTCAATGTACTGGGGATTCAACCCAGGGGAACTCTACCACTGAGCTACATCACCAGTCATTTTAATTTAATTTAATTTCTTATTTTTGAGACAGAGTTGTACTAATTTGCCCAGGCAAGATTCAAACTTGTGGTATCTTTTTGCCTCAGCCTCCCTCAGTTCTGAGATTATACGTACGCACCACTGTGCCACATTCTAAATATCTTGATTAAAGTTGTCCAAGTAACACAAAAACAACAATTTACAGAAAAGAAAAAGGATCAGGATGTACAAAAAAAAATTTAAAGGTACTGGTAATCTTTAATTGCTAAAGACAGAAAATACAAGCCTCTAGTTTAAACAAAAAGAGAATCATTGGCCTATGTATATGGAAAGCTCTAGTTAGTGCTAAGTATGGTTCAAGCAGGTGCTTAACGGACATTGCCAACATTCAGATCTCTCTTTTCACTTGAGGGGATAAATACACAGCCTCATGGACCTGAGTACCTAGGTTCACAGTCTGGCCCCATCACTTACCATCTGTACCATCTTGAGTGGTTCACTTAACTTTTCTCTGTGTCTTACATTCTCCATCCACTAAGTGGGGACAGCAAGAATGCCCTCTTCCTGGCCTGTTGTGAGGATTATGCACCATGACAACTTCCTTTATTCTTACTTTTTGTTTCATTTTTAAAATTCTGTATTTTTATTACTAATATTTGTCATACATAACAATTCATTGTGAGGAAATTGTACCTGTGCATAATAAATCTTAATGTTTCTTTTTTCCATTTCCCTCCCCTCCCTTCAATTCTTCTTCCCCTCTCCATCTACAAAAGCTCTGTTTACATTCTTTTCTTTGTGTTCTCTTTTGTTTCCCTTCCTCTCTTCTCCCCTCCCCTCTCCCTTGTTCCCTTCCCATTTGAACATTTTCTTTTTACTTCCCAATGTCTAACATCCATTTTGGTCCTTATTTATCCTTTGGGTTTCTCGTACAAAAGAAACAATGTGATATTTAAACATTTGTGTCCAGCTTCTTTCACTTAAAATTCTGGTCTCAAGGTGCATCCACTTACTTAAAAATGTGTCAGACTTATTTTTCTTTACAGCAGTATAGTGCTCCATTGTATATAAAAACTACATTTTCTTTATCTATTCATCTGTTGATGGGTATCTAAGCTGTTTCCAAGATTTACCTATTACAAATTGTCTGGCTATAAACTTGAGTGTGTATATATCACTATGGTATGATGCATTTTTAACTTTTCTGGGAAGATACCTAGAAGGAGAATAGCTGAGTCAAATAGCAACTGTAGTTTTAATTTTTGAGTAATCACCACACTAATTTCCATAGTAGTTACAATAATTCACATGTCCACCAACAGTGGAGAAGGGTTCCTTTTTCCCAACAGCCCTTCCAGCATTTGTTATTAGTTGATTTCTTGATGATAGCCAATCTTTTTGGAGTGAGACGGAATCTCATGTTGTTTTAATTTGCATTTCTCAAATGACCAATGATGTTAAATATGCATTCATATATTTATTTGTTGTTTGTACTTTTTCATCTGAGAAGTGTCTATTCATTTAGTCTAGTCATTTCAGATGACTATTTTTGCATTGGCTCTTTAAATTTGGGGGTCTGATTTTCTTTGAGTTCTTTATATATTCTAGTATTACTCCTTTGCCTGAAAAGTAGCTAGTAAACATATTTTTCTCATTGCTAGCTGTCTCTTCACTCTACTGGTTTATTTTTGCTGTGCAGAAGCTTTTTAATATGATGTGATCCTAGTTGTTGGTTCTTTGTAATATTTCCTGTGCAACAGGATTTGGTTCATGAAATCTTTGCTACACCTATGTTGTCAAGATTTTTATCTAATGTATCTTCCAGCAGATTGTTTCTGTTTTAATATTTAGATCTTTGATCCATTTCAACTTTAGTTTCAGTTTCAGTGCACAGTGACAGACATGGTTCTAGGCTTAATCTTTTTGCACGTGGAAAGGCCATTTTCCCAGCACCATTTATTAAAGAGGCTACCTTTCTTTTAGTGAAGATGATTGGCCCCTTTGTCAAAGATAAAGTAGCTGAGTGTGTTTGGAGTAGTTTCTACATTTTCTACATTGTTCTATTGATCTTTGGGTTGTTTTTTTTTTGCCAGTACCATGCTGTTTTTATCACAATAGCTTTGTAATATAAATTCAAGTCAGAGATTGTGCTGCACCCTGCCTTGCTTTTGTTGCCCAGAATTACTTTTGCAATTCTAGGTCTCTTCTGGTTCCAAATCAATTTTAGGATTGTTTTCTCTAGTTCTGTGATGTATGCTATTGGTATTTTGATTGGAATTGAATTAAATCTGTATAACAATTTTGTAAGGATGGCCATTTTCTGATATTGGTTCTGCCTATCTAAGAACAAGGGATATCTTTCCATTTCCTGATATCCTCTTTGATCTCCTTTTCAGAGTACTGTAGTTTTCAGAGTAAGGGTCTTTCACTTCCTTTGTTAGACTGATTTCTAAGTATTGCATTTTTCTTGATGCTGTTGTTAAAGATGCTGTTTTTCTAGTTTCTCTTGGTGAGTTTGTTATTTGTGTACAGGAATGCTATTGATTTTTGAGTGTTGACTTTGTATACTGCTATGATACTGAATTTAGTTATTAAATCTAGGAGTGTTTTAGTGGAGTTTTTGGTGTCTTCTATATAGAGTATCATGACATCTACAAATACTGATGCTTTAATTTCTTCCTTTCCTGCCCTCACTGTGTCTCCATAGATTTGATCCACCTCTCTCATGCTATGAGCCAAGAGTCAGGGAGAAAGTGTAGTTGCCCCTTCTTTTTTCTGCATCCAGACCTGCCTCTTCACTCTCTCTGTAGGATCCAATTTCTCCTGTATTTCCTTCCTGAGTCCCAAGAATCCATTCCCCTCCTTTTTTTCTTCCCTAAATTGTTATTTTCCAGTGTCTGCATTCCAAAACTTGGAGAGGTTGATTTGTTGCTGTTTACTGCTCCATCATCTTTTTAGTGCTACCTCTCTTCTCATTTTCTAATGTGTTATATTACAAGATCACTAAACAAACTGCATGAGTTCTTGTACATGTATAACAATCTCATTGAAAGAGAAATCAGGGAAACAATGCCTTTTACAATAGCATCTAAAAAAATGAAACATTTATGAATCAATCTAATGAAAGTTGTAAAAGACCTCTATATTGAAAATTATAGTACTCTGAAAAAGGAGGTTGAAGAGGATATAGAAAATGGAGAGATATCCCATGCTCTTGGGTAAGAAGAATCAATATAGTGAAAATGGCCATACTTCCAAAACTCTTATACAGATTCAATGCAATCCCAATCAAAATTCCAATAGCATACCTCACAGAATTAGAGAAAACAATCCTAAAATACACCTGGAACCAGAAGAGACCTGGAATAGCATAGACGATCCTGGGCAACAAAGACAAGGCAGGGGGCATCACAATTCCTGACTTGAAATTGTACTGTAAAGCTACTGTGATAAAAACAGTGTGGTACTGGAAAAAAAAAACAGACCTGAAGATCAGTGGAATAGATTCAAAGATGCAGAAACAACTGCAGACACACTAAGCTACCTTATGTTTGATAAAGTTGCCAAACACATTCATTGGAAGAAAGATAGCCTCTTTAGTAAATGGTGTTGGAAAAACTGGATTTCCACATGCTGAAGATCAAGACTGGACCTATATCTTTCACCATGTACTAAGTTAAAATCTGAATGCATGAAACATCTCAACATTAAAACAGAAACATTAAATCTCCTGGAAGATAGAGTAGGTAAAACTCTTGAAGACATTGGTGCAGACAAAGATTTTATGAGTAAAATCCAGATTGCACAGGAACTGTTGCAATGAATCAACAAATGGGATCTCATCCTATTGAAAAGCTTTTGCACTGCAAACCACCAACAGAGTAAAGAGACAACCCACAATGTGGGAGAAAATGTTTGCCAGCTGTCTCACAGATAGAAGATTACTATTGAGAACGTATAAAGAACTTTAAAAAATCAATCCTCCAAGATTTAAAGACCCAATCCAAAAATGGGCATCTGAGATGAATACACACTTCAGATGAAGAAGTACAAACAGTAAATAAGTATGTGAAAAAATCTTCAAAGGCACTGGTCATTTGAGAGATGCAAATTAAAACAATACTGAGATTCCACCTCACCCCAGACAGAATGACTAATATTAAGAAGTCAATCAATAACAAATGCTGGAGGGGCTGTGGAGAAAAAGGAACCCTTCTCCACTGTTGGTGGGAATACAGGCTGGCGCAACTACCATGGAAGTCAGTGTGGAGATTCCTCAAAAATCTAGGATTGGTGGTCTCATTTGACCCATCTATTCCCCTTCTGGGTATCTTCCCAAAAGAACTAAAAACATCCTACCACAGCGATATATGTCCACTTACGTTTATAGCTGCCCAGTTCATAATAGCCAGATCTTGGAAACAACCTAAATGCCCCTCAACTGAGGAATGGACAAAAAAGATGTGGTATTTCTATATAATGGAGTACTACCCAACTATAAAGAATGATACACTAGACATTTTCACACTTAAATGGATGTGCCTTAAGAGTAAACTTCTAGTGAACTAAATAAGTCATGCATATGTAGCCATCATATTGTCGCACTTGTGTGACAAACTGTAAGAAATCTATGTATGTATATAAAAAATTAGTTAACATAGTTAAAGAAAAAGAATTTTGAGTGAAAAGTAGCTTTCAAAGGGTCATTTTCAGATTTCATCTTTACTGTGAATTGTTCTTTTGAAAATAATGTAGCATTCATAGCAAAAAACAAACCAAATTGCATGATGATTTTAATTATGGTGGAAGAAAAGATATCCTATCACAAAGTCTTAAATTAGTCTATTGGTGAACATTACAAATTCAGAAGCTCTGGCAATGTGCTGTACAAGAAGGTGCTGAGCAATGTATGTTGCTGGTACTTGAAGAGGATCTGATGCCTTTTATTTGATCACAACTTTTTAAAAAAAATTTTATTTTAAAGAGAATAAAATCAAGCAAAATAAAACAGAATAAAGCCAATCAAAACAAAACTGTATAAGTGATACAGGGTTTAAAACAAGATAATAGGAAATCAATGATGGCTGCCATAATGCCTCTTGCTGTCTTTAAAATAGCTGCATAGGAAAATCAAACAAAACAAAATAGAATAGAACCAATAAAAACAAAATGATGAACATAATACAGGACTTCAAAACAAGATCATAGAGAATTAACAATGGCTACCACCTTCAGCAGGGAATCCCCCATAGCTGATATACTGTGTATTGTTATCCTCTGAATAGATGATCAGATTACTGGCTTTAGGCCTGCAAAGTCAATGAAACACTAAACACTACAAGCATTAAATTGTATTTTACTTCAATAGCTATCATCTCAGTCTGTGTTTCTCCAGATCAGCCAGTCACTCATGGAGGGGGGCAGGGGAGGAGGGAACCTTGACTCTTCTTGTCTCCCAGCCCATGTGCCGGGAGGGGCTGGCATCTGATTGTCCTCCTTTTGGCCCGCACATGGTGCTGACTCACAGGAAGTGGCTGGCTTCTTGTTTTCCTCCCTGAAGTCCACGCATGGCAGATCACAACTTTTTGATCTAATTGTAAGCAACAGATAATTTGACAAGACAGTGCTTGGTAACAAATAGATCTAGCTCTAATCTTCTAGTGCTGCACCCCCTATAAACTCATGTCTGTCCTTACATTGACTGGGTAGGGAATTCCAAATTGTAGATCTGGAAGTTCAACTCTAGAGGTGTTTTTCAAAATGTTGTCCTAGGGCCACACACATCAGAATCATTCAGAGTGCTTGTTTAAAATGATGAATGCCAGAAGTACTCAATCAGAATATTTGTAATGAATCTGCATTTTTAACAAGAAAATAGGTAATTCATATTGATGCTAAAGCTGTAGATCTAAGACTTCCTAATAGTTTTGTCTGATATATATCCATCACCAGCTTCATTTATTTATTAATTCATTTAACAAATATTTATGGTTGTCACTTGCTGTGTAAGGTACTTGGGATGAGATAGTGAATAAGATTAGCCAAGTCCTTCCCTTCCAGAGAATTAGAGTCTGGGGGATGGAAAGCCAATATATTAAAAAACAAATAATATAACTTCAGATTATAAGTACTATAGAGGAAGTAAAATGATGGGGAATAGGGGAAGAGGGCACATAGCTCAATGTCTCCCTAGATGGGATGAGCTTAAAAGGCTCAACAAAGAGGTAACATTTTAATTGAGTTGTATATACTATGGTATTATTTTTCCCTATGTATTCATGTTTATGATAAAACACATACATATACACATATATTAACTTTAGTCCTGTTAGAAAAATTGAATGAAACAATTCTGAGATTAATTTAATTAAGAGAGTAGAATAGTCACACATTTATACTTGACATGTCCACCATAGAATCCACCACTGTTAATAGGAGCCTACACATCCGTTGCTCCTAGGCTGGACACTTACCAAGACCATCAGGCTTTAAGTCACACAACCCTATTCCTAGGTTACAAATGGCTGTAACCAATGGCAATCAGTTCTCAAGATGACCACCATACAGTAGCCTCCCTTATCCTTGGGCTATATATCCCAAGCCCACTGTGGATTCCTGAAACCAGAGATAGATAGTAGAGAAGACTGTAACTTGGTATTTACCATAGGTTGAGGTCTTAATTTTTGCAGTTTAAAGTACAAAAGCAAAACTAGCACAAATGTCTTCTTTCTTCTTCACAAATTCATAGATTTATTCTTACAATATATCTTAGCAACTTCACCATATGATTTATTTTTCTTGTTGAGAATTTTCACCTTTTCACTTAATGGAAACATTTCATGGATTCTCTTGGGAACATCCAAATTACTACCCACTCTCTACCTGTGTTTTGAAGTCATGAGTAGTAATATAAGGATTACTTGAACATAAGCACTGTGATCCTACAATAGTTTCTCTGATAACCAAGATGACTATTGAGTGGCTAACAAGCAGGTAGCATATACAGCATAGACATGCTGGACAAAAAGATGATTGACATCCTGGGTGGAATAGAAACAGATTTCATCATGCTATTCAGAATAGTTGGTAAATAAAAATCTATGAATTGTTTATTTCTATAATTTTGGATTGAACATTTTCAGCTAGATGTTGACCCCGGGTGATTGAAACCACAGATAGTAGAACCACAAAATAGGGACACTCCTATAGAGGGATGAACTGAGTCATCAATTGCTCTCCCAGAGACTGTGAGGCAGGGAGAAGTAAGGTCTGGGGTTGAAACAATGCATTGAGAGAAATTATCAGGTGCAGTTGGATCTGTATATGACCAAAGAGATTATAGGGAAGTCTAAACCATAGCATGAGTTTTTCTTATAATAAAAGCTATGAGAAAGCAGCAATAGTCAGATAGTGGCACAGACCACAAAGAATAGCTCAATGACACATGAAAAGCAGGTTTCCTGTGTAGACTTGGGCAATTCCTCTTTTCCCTTTACCTGACTCTACTTCAATTCCCATTCTTCCTGTGGCTAGAATATGTGGCTTTTCCTTGAGTCCCCACCTTTTCAGTTCACCATTAGTCACAAAAGAAGTGCAGCTTCCAATACAGTTTTTTGAGGTAACTTGAATGTGTCTCTGTCACTGAATTATTTACAGTCTAATTTTGAATGATGCAATAATTGTAGCTTAAAACACATGCACACACATGTGTTCACGTGCATATGCGTTCACATACCTCCCACCCTTTTGTGTGTGTGTGCCTGCTTCCCAGATATGAGAGAAGTGAGGTGGTGTTGTAATTATTTCTTTACATATCACTTCTAGAATTTCACTCACAAAGCCCAGAATTAAAGACCATGACTCTAGAGTGGCCCTGCCACATTCTTGCTGGCTTGTCTACCTAGCAAGTGAACTGGGTCAGACTTCGTTTATGAATCTCCAACAGCTTTATGAGATGTGGAGTTCACTGATTCCTAAGAAGAAGAATACAATGCAGTAACTCCCATCCTTTTAAATTGACTTTATTCTGATGAACACTTGTCAGTGAGCAGTTTTTCCTTAAAAATAGTTTCTGAAAGGGTTTAAACATTTGCTACCTCCCTAGAGAGACAGAAACAGAACGTATAAATGGAAACTGCATCTGATGTCAGGCCCCATTCACCATTCCTTTGAATAATATGAAAAAGAAATGTTTTGAAGCAGTTGGGATATTTAGCTCTGAAAATTAGCCAGTAAGGAGCAACTTGCATAATGTGTAGTATATTTTTTTACAAACACTCCTTTGAAATAAAGCAGACAGAGGTTCCTTTCACTTCTATGGGAGTTTTCAGCAAAAGGAGAAAGGAGGACTTTATAAGCTCTAAACAGCCTCAGAGGCCATTCACAGACTTCCTAGAATTCTCTGCCACTTCCTAGTGCTGAGAGCCCTGAATGTGGCTTCTCACTGTCACCATTGTCCCTCTATTGCTTTAGCCTGGCAGCTGAGGACTCTGAAGCTCAGAGCCTTGGGAGTACGCAAAGAAGTTATCATCAGACACCACCACAGGTTACACAGGGATGGGATGAGCTAGGAACTGTGGCTGTGAGGAGATGGAGAACATAGGGCTATTTTCACCCCCTCTTCAATCTCATTTCCTGTCACCTGTGTCCAGGGCTCCTATAGCAAATCTGAAAACCCCTGACTGTGGGGGCAACCAGAGAAACTATTCAGAGGCAGGGATTCTTTAAGTCTGCATCCAAGAACAAAACCTACATCAACTTGTTTTTCAAAACATTCTCCTCCTGTGCTTTTGCTGCTAGCATTGCCTTATGAAATCGTAAGGATTCCCTGTCTTTTGGGTGATCATTAGCTTGTTATGATACCTAGTCTGGAGTCCATTCACTAGTTCACTATTTCTCCTACAGGAAAAGCTTCATCCTCTTCAGGTTCTTATGTTTTAATCATTATTCATCATTTTGCCAGATCTGAGTGAATTTCCCAGGTGTCATTTTCTGGTGAGCTTTCAGAATATCTCAGGACAATAAAACAATAAGAATAATCCTAAAAGGATCCTTATGATACTATACCCAGGGGAACAGCATAATAGTGAAACCTCTGGATGTGAATGCATGAGTTTATTTAAGGACCTCAAAGTGATGCTTGACTCAATTATCATAGCTGAACAAACCCACACAATCCCAGGAGGTCCTCATTCCAGACCTATCTTCTCCCCATAATATGGTCTCATTTCACACTGAGCCCTGTACTTTTAAGATTAGAGGTGGGATGTAGGTATCAACTACAAATTATAACTTGGGGAACTTTAAAAAACCAGCTGTACTTGCAATACATTGCCCTCCTTGTGCTGTATAAAAATGCTTTTGGCTGTACATAACAGGGAGATAAAATTTTGCTTTAAAGCATTTTTTATTGCAGAGAGAGAGAGGTCCAGAGTTTAATCAATGGCTTGGTGATATTGTCACAAAAATGGACAAAAATGGACATCCACAGAACACTGATGTTTTTCCTGCCTGTCTGTTGCCTAGTGGTCACATAGTCACACTAGAATGGAAGGACAAGAAAACATTCAAGAGCTTTTTTCTAACAGTCTAGATGTCTCCCCCAAACCTCATGTGGTCAGAGCTGGCTAGATCTAGAGTGTGTGACTGATTCAGAGATGTGCCAAGTAATTGTGCAGCACAATTTTTCTGTGTGACACTTCCTTTAATGTAGTACACGTAACACTTTATGAAGTAAACACTATCATTGCATTTTACAATGAGAACCCTGGGCCCCAAGAAGTTCAATCTTTTGCTAACTGTAGGATTCAAGTCAGTCTTTGTGACTCGAGGTCCAAACAAGAAACCCAGGGATCTTTCAAGACTGAGAGAGTTTCAAATACTAGAAATTTCACCAGGTACCAAACAAATACTTATTACTAGAATTGTCTGCAGTGTCAACACTTATCGCCCTTGGAGTAATAAAGACGAAGGCAAACTGAAAGTCACCAGAAGCCTTTATTCTTGTTTTGAAGAAAAAGAAAAAAGAAAAATATAAAAATCTTGTCAGATATGTTCAAAGCAGAATACCTTTTATTCTCATTGTGAGTGTGCTACATTTGAAAGAAAGGTTAGGTCCTTCTTGTTTTTTGTGACATCAAAGGAGAATTTTCTAAAGGCACTCATACTGGCATTCATTCTTAGCTTTATATCAAGGAACAGCCTTGTAGCTCAAATGTATAGCCAGATTTTACAATTTGTATATTTTCTTATTTTAGAAATATCTTCCAGCATTTCTATAATCTGAGGGGCTCAATTTTCCCTTGCCTGTCTTAGTTTATTGTAGAGAGGTGCAACTATGGCAATATAAATGTGAAAATGTTCTATAAGGTCAAGTATTTTTAAAAAGCTAAGGCACCCTTGTTTCTCTCTAATGAGCAGCCTTGGCTCAGGTTGTGATCTTTCTTCAATGAGATTTTCCTCATGAGAAGAAAAATATTATGGGTTGCTTTCCCCTTCTGCTGCTCTTGGTTCATGTTTCATTTCCCCCTTCACTATTGTCACAGTGGTTTGGAAATAGTCTCTTGATTCTAACTTACCCATCAGGGTGTCCAGCAAGGTCCAAGTCATCAATGAGGCAGCTACTGACCCATTCTGGGATTTCATCACTGTATCTACCTGAGTGCTCCCCCACCAAAGTCTCAAGGTAAAACCTGCAGGTCAGCAACTCCTGTGTCTGTCTCACAGGCCTGGTGCTAGGGAAAGGTTACGTATAAGTCTGGTTCCCAGGTTGGGGTGGATCCTGCCCACAGAAACTCTCCTGGCACCCTTCAGAGCCAGAGAAGGTGCTAAAGGGACAGAGAATTTTGTCTTCTCTAATATCCAAACTGCACTGATACAATGAACATGGCCTGTTCCCTTCCTCTTCGCCACTTCCAGATTCTACCTCAGTGGCTGCTCTCTCAGATCTCCTCCTCCAGGGTAGCCCTGCAAATACAGCATTACATGTGGTCAACATTACACTGGGTGACTTTAAAAAATCGGTTCCTAGGAACACAACTCCTTTTCTTCACTCAATTCTGTGGCTGTAACAGTCTTTATAGGAATGAGATTTATTTTAAGAATAAAGCTGCACCCCCAAATATATAATTGCATTTCTCACAAAGTTGTCATCAGGTCTTTATTAATAGCCATCAAATACTACCACTCTAGAGAGAAGTTGTAGCAAAACTGAACAGAGTGAGAGTTCAAATCAGACTCGTGGACAGCAACCAAATTTGTGCCCAAGGGCCTTGGATGATGTAGATCAGCAGCATAGTGCCTGCCTGGCAAGTACGAGGTTGTGAGTTCAATTCCCAGTACCAAAAAAAAGGTGCCCAAAGGCAAATTCTGGTTGCAAACTAAGACATATCTTCCCTCAATTCTGGTTGTCTCTCTTCCCTCCAAAAACAAAACAAAACAAAATGCAACACAAATTCATTTCTATGTACACCTACAAGCAGGAATTAGTGAAAGCCAGCAAGCCACAGGGACCATTGAGACTGTTCTTGTTGAAGCATGTTGTTCTTGAAACATATTGTAAGCAAAGAAAGGGAAGTTTAGAATAAGCATCCTTAACGTGTTTTTTCTCCAAACACTGCACCATAAATCATTTATCTTGCCTATAACTGCATTTCTGCTCTCCTTTGTTCTATCTCCTTTCATTGTTCTTGATCTATTTTCCAGTTTCAGGTTTACACTGTTTACAGTTACACGGCACTGGAAGACAATGTCACAATTTTGCAGACACTTTTTGGAAAGTTTAATAGCAGATAGACTGACACAGCAGTTCTCAAAGAGTGGTCTACAAGGTCCTGGAAGTCTACACAACCTTTTCAGAGATTTTAAAAGGTCAAAACTATTTTCATTATAATGCTGAAGTGTTATTAGTATGGCTCAAGACAGCAATGCCAAGCAATAATCACTGGCTTCTTTTTTTTCTTTCTTTCTTTTTCTTTTTTCTTTTTTTTTTTTTGATGATATCAATATTTTTTGAGTTTTCTATTTTTTTATTTTAAATAGAAGAAAAGTAAGAAATTAAATTAAAACAATTTCACAAGCCAATAGGAGAGTAACAATAATCAGTACATTGCATATTGTTATATTCACAGCAGTTGTTTAGGGTATAAGATATAAACATGAAACATTGTCCAGAAAATTATTAGCACAAAACTTTCTCCTCAATGAATCAAGAGAAACCAGCTATATGACTATCTTTTTTTGTTATGATTGCTCTATTACTTTCAAATAAACATTTTACATTAAAAACAAAATCTGAAGATGACCTTGTGAAAACTACTTTTCACTTAAAATTCTTTTTCTTTAACTATCTTAACTAACTTTTTATATTCACAGATTTTCTTTCAGTTCATCACACAAGTGCAACAATGCGATGGTTACATATGTGTGACTTACTTAGTTCACTGAGAAGTATATTTTCAATGCTCATCCATTTAAGAATGAAAATGTCTAGTTTATCATTCTTTGTAGCTGAGTAGTATTCCATTATATAGAAATATCACATCATTTTTGTCCATTCCTCAGTTGAGGGGCATTTAGGTTGTTTCCAAGATCTAGCTACTATGAACTGGGCAGCTACAAATATAGGTGCACATTTATTGTTGTGATATGATGTTTTTAATTCTTTTGGGAAGATACCCAGAAGGGGAATAGCTGAGTCAAATGGGACCTCAAGTTCTACTTTTCAAGGAATCTCCACACTGACTTCCACAGTGGTTGCACCATCCTGCATTCCCACCAATAATGGAAAAGGGTTCCTCTTTCTCCACAGGCCCTCCAGCACTTGTTATTGGTTGACTTCTTAAAACTAGCCATTCTTTCCGGTGTGAGGTGGAATCTCAGTATTGTTTGAATTTGCATCTCTCGAATGACCAGGGCTGTTGCACATTTTTTTCACATATTTATTTGCTGTTTGTACTTCTTCATCTGAGAAATGATGCATCTCAGATGCCCATTTTTGGATTGGGTCTTTAAGTCTTGAAGGACTGATTTTTTAAAAGTTCTTTATATGTTCTCGATATCCTTTATCTGAGAGACAGCTGGCAAACATTTTCTCCCACATTATGGGTTGTCTCTTCACACTGTTGGTGGTTTCTCTTGCTGTGCAAAAGCTTTTCAATAGGATGAGATCCCATTTGCTGATTCTTTGTGATAGTTCTTGTGTAGTCTGACTTTTATTCATAGTCTTTGCCTACACCAATGTCTTCAAGAGTTTTACCTACTCTATCTTCCAGAATATTAAATGTTTCTGTTTTAATATTGAGATCTTTCATGCATTCAGATTTTAGCTTAGTAAATGGTAAAAGATATGGGCCTAGTCTTAATCTTCAGCATGTGGAAAGCCAGTTTTTCCAACACCATTTACTAAAGAGGCTATCTTTCTTCCAATGACTGTGTTTGGCATCTTTGTCAAAGATAAGTTACCTTATTGTGTCTGGAATTATTTCTGGATCTTCTAATCTATCCCATTGATCTTCGGATCTATTTTTTTTTTTTTTTTTTTTGCCAGTACCACACTGGCTTCTTTATTGCCATGAACAAACTGTCAAAAAGAAAAGAGAAAAAAAACACTTTCAGTTAAGAATTCCTTGGTGAGGCAGTAAGCATTATTAACCCTTTCATTTATTGTCCATTGAGCATGTGTCTTTTTAATATTAGGCCCGACAAAATGGGAAACATGCATAAAGCACTTCTGTATGCCAAAGTAGGGTGTATGTTTGTTTAAATTGCATACTCAACTATTACACTTCCAATGATTATTTCCCAGATACTGGTTTGAAAATGCACAAAGTTAGCCTGTCACATCAAGGAAATAAATGACACAGTTGGCAAGGGTAAAATTAAACCTTTCAAACAAAAGTTACTAAAATTACTAATTTTGAAAAACTTGTATCTGTTCACTGTGGTGAACCTAACAGCTTCTCAATACCTAAAGACTTTTCTGCCCAAATCAATAATAATATTGATGTTATTTTTGATATTGTATAATAAAATGCATGAATGCTTGGAAGACGTGTATAACTCACTAAATGATATTTTCCAAGTGATTGCATATACAATATTACAAAATTATGCCTGAGTTCATTCAAAGTCCAACACATGGGAATGGATTTTAATATGATAGAGTATAAAAATTTCATTGACATGCTTTTATATGTTGTGTTGAACTTTTAAGAAACCAAATTACTGAGTTTGGTACCGTATTGAAAATATCCATAGAAATCTGAAAAGGCTACTAAAATACTTCTTCATTTTTCAATCCTATATCTCAGAACTATGTGTTTATGCTGTGTGTGTATATGTTATATTTGCATATACATATCTATATACATATATACCAGCATATAGGAGGCTGAGGCAGGAGGATCGCAAGTTTGACTCCAACCTGGCTGTGATGATTAACTGATTGTATGAATTTGAGAAAGAAATACCCAACTAAATTGAATCAGCATAGTTCCAGGTGTGGCTGAAGGGATTTACTGAAAACAGAAGACCCACCCTGGGCGTGAGTGGCATCAACCAGTTGACTTGTGGCCTAAATGGTATAAAAGGGAAACAATGAAGGGCTGCTCACTTCTGTTCCTTCGGAGGAGCGCCAGTCTTCACCTTCACCTTGGACATCATCTCCTGGTTTCTAGCACAGAGCCTTCCAACTCCTGATATGGACTCACAGGAGACACTCCAGTGAGCTCCAGCCCTTGGATTGGATCCTTCGAATCTCCAGTGCACAGATAGCCCTTTTGCACTCTTCCACACCTGACTCTGCCAGTGTTTGTTGTAAGCCAATCTTGTAAATCCTTATATATGTATATCTAGTATTAATCTGTTTCTCTAGTAAGCACAGGCTGATACACTGGCTCAATTTAGAGAATTAGTGAGACCTTGTTTCAAAGTAAAAAAAGAGGGGGACAGCTGGGTGTAAAGACCCTAGGTTCAATTTCCAGTACCAGGAAAAAAAAAAGGTGGAATGAACTGAGGTTGAATAGTTTGATAATTAGATTAAAAACTAGAAAACAATTTAAATTGTCTTTTAGGTGTTTCAAAAAATTTCAAAGGGAAGAAGTACAGTACGATGACACATGGGCAAGCATCTTAATGCTCTTTTTCACCCACCAACTGCCCACAGGTTTTCTCACCCCAAGAACAGCCGCTTCTTTCTCTTAACTGCCCTCACAAACATCCTCAAACTCTTGCTCATCTCTTAAACCATGATGGCTCTTCTTATTCATCCCCCTTCTACTTCTTTCCCACCAAAAATGAAGGAGAAAGCTGGTATTGTGTGATGCTGTCCTGCCCCTGCAAAAGAGAGACAGAGGCGGAGTTACGTTTCATTCTTCTGGCGTGTTTGCAGCAACCATGCTCAAGAGTGTAACGAGTGACTTGCGAGCTAATGCTGGTCTCATTTTTAGTCTGAGTCATAGCAAGGACTCTAGAAATGATCTAGTCTTTGAGACAACCATGCAGTATCAACCTACTTTATGTCTACTTTCAAAGCATATACCATTTCCTAGTAAAACCAGGAACAACTTTGTGGAAAAATCAATGCTGTTTTACTAATTATTGCCACTGAGGCTGAAATAAGGTAATATTCACCCTCTGCTGAGATGGCACACAATGATACCTTGTGTCGCGTATTTCCTGCTGCCCCCTCCCTTTCTATTTGCACCCTTCTCCCTGCCTGGACTTCAGGAAGCTCACCCCTGCTGATTGAATCAGCAGGTGACCTTGCCTGGCTCAGGATTTGATTGCTATCAGTGAAAAGCAACAATAAATATAAGGACGGGGGATGTGTGGGAAAGTTGAATATCAATTTATTTCTTGTGCTCCCTTACCTGGTCACTCATCTTTCTGCTAAAAGTGATGGCTCCTTGAAGACAGCCTTCTCTATCTACATAGCTCCCTCCTCCCTCTCTCTTGCTGCTTTCCCTTCAGACCTACAACAGGTTCCTAGAGCAGACCTACAGTGCTTCCCTGTTAGCAGACCCCAGATATAACACTCTCCGGTGATTTTCCAACATTAGACCCTAACTCTAACATGCCTCAAATAAATACACAACAAACAAATTTTAAAAAATAGTTTAAAGCAAAACATGACAAAAAGAACAATTTAAGACCCTGTTTTTGGAAAATGTGATGACAGCAAATAGATAAGAGGAAATAGGTAATTTCCTATTTTGTTTACATTTTTGCAAAGGAGAATTCATTAAAGGAAAGGAAACAAAGTTTGGTTTGATTGTAGCCATGGATATGAAATGCATCTAAAGCTAGCAACAGAGTCCCTGCCATCTCACCTAGTGTGTCCCAGGGTCTCTTGCTGCTGCAGTTGCTGCTGCTTCCCACGCAGGTGGAACTGGCCCTGTAAATGTGGTACACATGGTGAACTACTTCCTCTAGCACAGGTCACTGCACTAGTATCAGCTCTTGCTGGGTGTTGCCTCCACAGCACAATTCTTACAGATGCAAACACCTGTATGTGTGTATCCTTTCACATCCCAGAGTGTCTCATGAGAGACTTTCCTGCGATGTCAGTTTCATAGCTGCTCTCCATTGTCTCCCAATTATGCAGAAAGAACGTTAAAAGCTCCTGTGCTTCTCAAACTATATTGTTTTTTAGAGACCTCTGGCTAGTGGATCACACCTATATTTCTAAATTTTTTGCTATTGGGAGCAGAGATTATACACTTTTTATGGGGTAACTAATATGAGCCAGGTACTGTGATAAGGGCAAAGCATACAACAGTGAGCAGAACAGACCTAATTACCTAATTTCCATTTTCAGGAATCGGATAGCTTAGGAGACAATAGCCATGTTTCAACAGTTAATTTTAAATGCCATTGTGACCAAATTAAGGAACACCTGGAAAACTGGTAAGGTATTACTGCTGGGTGTGTCTGTGAGAGGGTCTACCGAGGAGATTGACATGTGGTCAGTATACTGAGAGGGAGAGGTCACCCCTCAATGTAGGCAGCACCATGAAATAGGCTGGGGGCACAGAGAGAACAAAAAATGAAAGAAAAAATTTCCTTTCTCTGTTCCAGAGTTTGGGCATTCTCTCTATTCTCTCTTCTTCCTGCCCTTGGACATCAGAACTTCAACCTGTCTCACCCTGAGACTAGGATTTATGCTGAAAGTCTTCTAAATTCTCTGGGCTTTGGTCTGGTACTGGGAATTACACCATCAGCTTTCTTGATTCTCAGTCTTGAACTAACCCACCAACTTGCCTATTGTGGGACTTCTCAGCCTTCATAATTGCATGAGCCTGTTCCCCTAATAAATCTCTTCTCTTCTATCTATACATCTAACCCCTATGGTTCTTTCCCTCTGGAAAACTCTAATACACATGCTCAATAGATATATGATTATCAACCCTGATATATACAATGAAGGAATGGCATGCAATGTTATAAGAACATACAATGAACAATTAGATCTATTTCAAGGAAACAAGAAAAGTTTCCAAGCGGTAGTAAAATATTGACCAAAACCTGAAGGATGAACAGGAGTCATTTAGGTCAATTATTCTCAAGTGGGGTGATTTTGCCTCCAAGGGACATCTGGAAATATCTAGAGACATGTTTCAGTGTCACAACTTGTGGATGCTGCTGGCATCTATTTGGTAGAGACAAGGGATGCTGTTAAATATCCTAAGATACTCTAGAAAACAGCCCCCTCCATGTGGATGGCACCAGGGTTGAGACACCTGAGCTGATAGATGATTCTAGCCAGAGAGTAAAACATGTGCAGAGATCCAGCCTCATAGTAGCCTGGCACAAGAACCTATCCAATATTGAACTGAATTTTTGGTTTAAATTGGTTGGAACATCCCCTCTATTTTTCTTTCCTGTTATTACTTCTGTTGGATAAAATTCTGCTTTACAAGGCAAGGGTAGGAATGAATATGACAAAACCACTTCTCTTCAAAATGTGCATGACTGAAAACTTGACTCAAGTAAGAGAGTAAAATATAATTGATGAATGCAAGGATTTTTCCTTCACTCTAGACTAACGTGGTTTGAAAATGAAAAATATCCTCTTCATGTCAGCTGGCAATATGACTCTCTGAAGGTGGACATTTGTGGTTGGGAGGCCAACAAATGATGACCTAGCTTGAGCTGAAATGGAAATTATGGTTTTTAGAAACTAAACAGAATAAGAGATAGGAGAAAGGGTAAAAGAGAGCTGAGATTTATTGAGTATTTTCTAAAGTTAAGGTCTGTGGGCACATTATTTCTTCATTTAACAAGTATTTATTTAAGCTCAACTGTCCTAGATGTTAAGATTTTGAAAAATTAAGACTCATGATCTAAAGGGGAGACAGATCAACAATGATGAGGCAATGTGAACAATGCTCCAATACACTGAGTTTGCCTGAAGTACTGATAGTAGGATTGGGTCAATCGATAACTGAAATGAGGGAGGATGGTAAGGCATCACTGCCAGGGTGTCTTCACAAAAATGAGTCCATAGATGTGACTCCATGGTGGACACAGCAGAAATTCCATGGGAATGAGTTTATGCAAAAGGAAGGAAATTGTGAAAGGTCCTGGCCTGTCCACAGTGCAATGCATGCACAATATGACATTGACGATTTGAGCATTAGGGCTCAAGGCACAAGTGTTATGGCTTGTATTTAGATGGTCTCCTAAAGCCTCATGCACTCATAAGTAGGGCTTTGGGGAGACGGCTGGATCATGGGTGTGTGATGGATTAGGGTGTGTCTTGGTTACTTTTTACTCGTTGCCAAGACAAAATACCTGACACCCAAAATTAGGGAAGGAAAGGTTTATTCTTACAGTTTCTCGGAAGTTTCAGTCCATTAGTTGGCTCCAAGATAGCGTGGCATGGCGGGCCTGCTGTTCATGGCGGCTGCAAGCTGCAAGCCGCAACGCGCACTGGTGAGAGAGAGAGAGAGGTGGAAGACCAAGCGAACAAGAGGAAGACCCGCCTTCCCTTACACTGTATGTTGGCTCCACCCCTGGTCGGGTACAGCAAACCAAACACAAGCAAGTGCCAGACTTAGCCCCATCAAAAGTATGTGAGAGCCGGGTGTGGTGGCGTACGCCTTTAATCCCAGCACTCGGGAGGCTGAGGTAGGAGGAGTGTTGTGAGTTCGAGGCCAGCTTGGACTACAACGCGAGTGCAAGACTGGCCTGAGCTACACAGTACGACCCTGCCTCAAAAAACCAGGGCCGGGAGTTTGGCTCAGTGGCTTACGTGCCTGTCAGGCAGGCGCGAGGTTGTGAGTTCAATCCCCGGTGCCGCAAAAAAAAAAAAAAGTATGTGAGGACTTGGGGGGACATAGCCTACCCAATACAGGGTGTAAGTATAGATTAAGGGTGTCTGGTAACTAAATTAGTCCACTAATTGGTTCAGCATACTTCCGGGTGTAGATTATGGGAAGGCCTACCCTGGGTATAGGTGACACCAACTAGTAGGCTTACATCCTAGATGAAATTAAAGGGAAAGGAAGCTCACTTCTTCTATTGCTTCCTGGCTGCCAAGCCATGGACTGTTTTTCATTTGCTATGCCACCTTGTCTTGGAGCCAGCTGACTATGGACTAAAACCTCTACAAACTATGAGGGGAGCAAAGGTAGAAAGTTATGGTTTATGAACTAAAATAAATCTTTCCTCTTTTAACTTGTGGATGTTGAGTATTTTATCTCCATGACAAGAATAACTAAGAATGGTGGAGTAGTAAGTAGCAGAGAAAATGGTTTCTCTGAGAGATACCATCTAGACACAGGAATGTATCATCCTGAGGAAGACAAAAAGGAGGGAAGCGGGTCTCTTGGACCAAGGAAGAGTCTGAAGTCTGAATCAAAGCCCACAAAGAGAGTGAAAAGAAAAACTTCAAAGAAGAAGAAGGTGGTAGCTGGCAATGCCTTTGCCAGGAGCCAGATTCACTGTGTAAGGGGAGCTGTTGGAACCTGGGGAGGCGTGGTCATGGTGTCAGTGGTGGCTGGTGACCCCAGAGGGTCTCTGTAGAGTGATTTGGCAGTGGGGGACAATGGTGGGCACAGAGGACTGTGCTGGCTGGTGGTGAGTGCAGAGGACTCGGTCCTCCCATGGAAGAGAGTGATTGGCCGGGAGTCATTTTGGAGTCTGGTTGGATAAGCCTGGAGCCAGAACTGTGGAGGCAGCTTCCCCCAGTGGCTTCTAGCTGGGCGCAGACCTGTGGAAACTGCTTGGACTGTGGTGAGCCCAATGAGTCTGTTCTTGGGGCAGGCCTGCTAAGGTTGTCTACTATTCCGTCATCAAGCAGTTGCTGGCTTTTGGGGATACAGTGCCATGATTTGGGGTGCTGTCTTCACAGGCTGTCTACTAGTGAATCCAGAGAGAATCCAGAAGGTGGACTTTTTTCTTTTCTCTTCTTGTTTGTTTGTTTATTTAGTTTGCTTTTTATTTATTTTATTTTTATTTTATTGTATTTTTGCGGGGAGTGTGAGTGTGCTTTCTGCCCTCCTTCTGGGAGTGGTTTTGTTCTGTTCTACTTTTTGTCTCTTTTAGCTCTCTTTTCCCTCAGTCTTCTGCATTGGTTTCCCTAAATTGGTGGGACCCATCTTTGTCCTCCAACTAACTTGTAATCTCTTTCTCTTTTCCCACTTCCCTGTCTTCTCTTTAATCCATTTTGGGTCCTGACCCTTGAGGACAGAATTGACATATTGCAGACTTATGTATTCTATATGATTGTTTTGCATTCTGTTGTATGGTCACAAATTCAGTTTATACAGTTGAGAGTTTCAAATCAGGGGGTTGACTCTGTTTATTGTTTTGTTGGCTGTATTTGGTGCTGTAGGCGCCACAGCAGCCAAAATTAACCTGATTGTTCTAGATAGCTGCTGGCCCTGATGGTCCAGGACTGAGACTGACTGGGGGTCATGGAGAATGCTGAGCACAGTGCCAAAGAACCAGGGACTTGGTTAGATGAGCAATAGCGTCTCATCTGTAACAAACTGAGGAGGTGGGATCTTCCAACGGACTCAGAGCTGAGGAGCCAGCTACACCTGGAAGATACCTCAGAGAATTGATTATCACTTGGATGTCCTTAATACCACCAATAAAGCAATCCACCATAGACAACTAACAAGTATCACTCTAAGAATTAAACTAAAAAAGAAAAGAAATGAGAAGACACTTAAACAGGACCCAACCTCAGACACCGAGTTCACCAAAGGCAAACCAAGGGGGCAATGAGGCTGGAAATCCAAAAGCCCCCTACCAGGTCTCTCCAAAGTGGTAGCAAAGCAATTGAATGAGGCTCTGGAAAAAAATGAAATCAGAAATAATCTCTCAAATAACCACAGAGATTACCAAAATACACATCATGCTTAGTGATGTTAGAGCCGATACAGACAAAAAAATGAATGAGCTTAAGCAAATTATGGAAGCACAACATAGGAAACAAATGTATTCCATAAAGCAAATTCAAGCAGATATTCAGAAGAATAAAAACTCCATTGAAAGTATTTGCAGCATATTAGGCCAATGTGAGGACAGGATCTCAGATATTGAAGACAGGCTTGCAGTTAGTGATGAGGAAAAGAAAGATTTCTCAAAACTAGCAAGGGAACATGAGAAACCAATCCAGCAGCTGCTTGATGAGACAAAGAATAATTTAAGATTAATTGGAGTCAGCGAACAAGCAGGAGATACCACAAAGAACATTAAAATATCCTCACAGACATCATGACAGAAAACTTTCCTGGTAGAGAAAAGTATTTGACATGCAAATAAGTGAGGCATATAGAACTCCCATTAGCAATCATAAAAAAATCTACTTCCAGACATATCATAGTCAAGACTCCAGAAATTCAACACAAGAATAAAATTTTAAAAGCTGTTAGGGAAAAGAAACAAATCACATATAAAGGAAAACCCATCAGAATTACAGCTGACTTATCAGCATAAACTCTCAAGTCAAGAAGAGCTTGGAGTGAAGTACTCCAAGTTCTGAAGGAAAACAACTTTCAACCCAGATTGATGTATCCTGCAAAACTATCTTTCAAAATAGATGGAGAAATAAAATACTTCCATGTCAAATAACATCTGAGGAAATTCACAACCACCAAACCAGCACTCCAAAATATCCTGAAGGGCATTTTAGAAAGAGATAATAAGGACTACACCTCCATGAACCCCAACACAAGGAATCCACAAGGAAAGGCAAACAATTAGAGGAAAATGAAAAAGAAAAAAAAAGGGAGAACCAATAATAGGAAAATACCATGACAAGGATCAGTCAATACATATCAGTTTTAACCATCAATGTTAATGGTCTCAATTCACCACTCAAAAGACACAGACTGGCAGAATGGATCAAGAAGCAAGATCCAACAATATACTGTATACAAGAAACACCTTTAATTCAAAAAGAAACTCATAGACTAAAAGTCAAAGGATGGAAAGCAATATTCCATGCAACAGGAACTCAGAAAAAAGCAGGGGTTGCTATTCTATTTGCAGATAAAGTCGATTTTAAGCCAAGACTGATTAAGAGAGAAAAAGAAGGTCACTATATCTTCATAAAGGGAACAATCCAAGATGAAGAGATAGCAATCATAAATATATATGCAACAAATATTAATGCAGTCAGGCATAGTGGCACATGCCTCTAATTCCAGCACTCGGGAAGCTGAGGCAGGAGGATCGTTGTGAGTTCGAGACCAGCCTGGGCTACAAAGTGAGTTCAAGGCTGGTCTGAACTATATAGCGAGACCCTATATCAAAAAATAGGGCTGGGGATTTAGCTCAGTGGTGCAAGCACCTGCCTGGCAGGCACGAGGTCATGAGTTCAACACCCACTACCAAAAAACAAAACAAAACAACAACAAAAAAGCCCCACAAATATTAGTGCACCCAGTTATATAAAACAATTATTAGTGGACATGAAAAATCAAATAAGCCTTAATATAACTGTATTAGGAGAACTCAATACCCCGCTGTCACAAAAAGATCAACTAGACAAAAAATCGATAATGAAATATTAGAACTAAATCAAACTTTTGAGCAAATGGACTTTGTAAATATCTATAGTCTTCTACCCCACAACATAAGAATATACATTCTTTTCATTTGCACATGGGACATTCTCCAAAACAGACCACACACTGGCTCATAGAACATGCTTAAGTAAATATAAAGGAATTGAAATTATCCCATGCATACTATCAGACCACAGTGCAATAAAATTGGAAATCCATGCCAAAGGAAGCCACAAGAAATTCGTCAACACCTGGAAATTAAATAGCACCCTACTGAACAATCAATGGGTCACAGATGAAATTAAAAAAAGAAATTAGACAGTTTTTACAGTTGAATGACAATAACAATACAACATACTGGAACTTTTGGGACACAATGAAAGCAGTCTTAAGAGGGAAATTTATAGCAGTAAATACCCATATCAGGAAAACAGAGCAAGCTCATATAAACAACTTAATGTTGAGCTTCAAACTTCTAGAAAAAGAAGAGCAGGCTAAACCAAAATCTTGTACAAGTGAGAAAATTATAAAGATCAGAACAGAAATTAACACATTGGAGACTAAATAAACAGTACAAAGAATCAATGAGTCAAAGAGCTGGTTCTTTGAAAGATTAAATAAAATTGACAAACCCTTGGCCAAACTTATCACAAAAAAAAGGAAAGAAAAGACTCAAATCCATGCAATTAGGAATGAAAAGGGTGAAATCACAACAGACCCTTAGAAATCCAGAAAATCATCTGTATCTACTTTGAAAACTTGTAGTCTAATAAGATGGAAAATACAGAAGAAATGGACAGATTTCCTAGATACATATGAATTACCAAAGTTGAATCAAGAAGATACAAAAATCCTAAACAACCCAAAATCAATAAATGAAATTAAAGATGTAATTAAAAACCTATCAACAAAGAAAAGCCCATGCCCTGATGGAGTCACTGCTGAATTCTACAAAAAATTTAGTGAAGCCCTAACACCACTACTTCTCAAACTGTTTAATGAAATTGAAAGGGAAGCAATACTCCCAAATTCATTCCTGGAAGCAAGTATTACTCTGATTCCAAAACCAGAGAAGGACCCAACTAAGAAAGAGAATTACAGGCCAATCTCCCTAATGAACATTGATACAAAAATCCTCAATAAGATAGTGGCAAACAGACTGCAGCAAATCGTCAAAAATACTGTACACCATGATCGAGTGGGATTCATCTCAGGGATGCAAGGATGGTTCAACATACATAAATCCATAAATGTAATACATCATATTAACAGAGCCAAGGATAAAAATCGTATGATTATTTCAATAGATGCAGAAAAAGCTTTTGACAAAGGCCAGCACCCATTCGTGATAAAAACTCCGAAGAAAGTTGGACTAGATGATCTCTATCTAAATCTGATAAAAGCCATCTACAACAAACCAACAGCCAGTATCATACTAAATGGACAAAAACTGAAAGCTTTCACTTTAAAATCAGGAACAAGACAAGGATGTCCACTATCTCCACTCTTATTTAACATAGTCCTGGAAACTTTAGCCAGAGCAATTAGACTAGAGAAAGAAACAACAGGAGCAAAGATAGGAAAAGAAGAAGTTAAACTAGCATTATTTGCAGATGACATGATACTCTACCTAGAAGATCCCAGAAACTCCACCAAAAGCCTTCTAGATTTAATGAGCAGATTCAGTAATGAAGCTGGTTACAAAGTCAATATTCAAAAATCAATAGCCTTCTTGTACATGAATAACAATCTCACTGAGAGAGAAATCAGGGAAACAATACCTTTTACAGTAGCATCCAAAAAAATAAAACATTTAGGAATCACTCTAATGAAAGATGTAAAAGACCTCTATATTAAAAACTACAGTACTCTGAAAAGGAGATTAAAGAGGATATTAGAAAATGGAGAGATATCCCATGCTCTTGGGTAAGAAGAATCAGTATAGTGAAAATGGCCATACTTCCAAAACTCTTACACAGATTCAATGCAATCCCAATCAAAATTCAAATAGCATATCTCACAGAATTAGAGAAAACAATCCTAAAATTCATCTGGAACCAGAAGAGACCTGGAATAGCATAGACGATCCTGGGCAACAAAGACAAGACAGGGGGCATCACAATTCCTGACTTGAAATTATACTATAAAGCTACTGTGATAAAAACAGTGTGGCACTAGAGAAAAAAACAGACCTGAAGATCAGTGGAATACATTAAAAGATCCAGAAACAAATGCAGACACACTAAGCTACCTTATGTTTGACAAAGGTGCCAAACACAGTCATTGAAAGAGAGATAGACTCTTTAGTAAATGGTATTGGAAAAACTGGTTTTCCACATGCCGAAGATTAAAACTGGACCCATATCTTTCACCATGTACTAAGTTAAAATCTGAATGGATGAAAGATCTCAACATTAAAACAGAAACATTTAATCTTCTGGAAGATAGAGTAGGTAAAACTCTTGAAGACATTGGTGTAGGCAAAGATTTTATGAATAAAATCCAGATTGCACAGGAACTGTTGCAATGAATCAACAAATGGGATCTCATCCTATTGAAAAGCTTTTGCACTGCAAACCACCAACAGAGTGAAGAGACAACCCACAATATGGGAGAAAATGTTTGCCAGCTGTCCCTTAGATAAAAGATTACTATCGACAACATATAAAGATCTTTAAAAAATCAGTCCTCCAAGATTTAAAGACCCAATCCAAAGATGGGCATCTGAGATGAACACATATTTTTCAGATGAAGAAGTGCAAACAGCAAATAAATATGTGAAACAATGTTCAACAACACTGGTCATTTGAGAGATGCAAATTAAAACAATGCTGAGATTCTACCTCACCCCAGAAAGAATGACTAGTATTAAGAAGTCAACCAATAACAAATGCTGGAGGGGCTGTGGGCAAAAGGAAACACTTCTCCACTGTTGGTGGGAATGCAAGATGGTACAACCACTGTGGAAGTCAGTGTGGAGATTCTTCAAAAAGCTAGGATTGGAGGTCCCATTTGACCCAGCTTTTGCCCTTCTGGATATCTTCCCAAAAGAACTAAAAATATCATACCACAGTGATATATGTCCACCTATATTTATAGCTGCCCAGTTCATAATAGCCAGATTTTGGAAACAACCTAAATGCCCCTCGACTGAGGAATGGACAAAAAAGATGTAGTATTTCTATATAATGGAATGCTACTTGGCTATCAAGAGCAATAAACTAGACAGTTTCATACTGAAAGAAAAACTATGTATATGTTTATGTTTGTGTATATAAAAAATTTGTTAAGATTTGTTAAGTTAAAGAAAAAGAATTTTGAGTGAAAAGTAGTTTCCACAAAGTCATTTTCAGATTTCATTTTTACTGTGAATTGTTCTTTTCAAAATAATATAGCATTCACAACAGTTGTATTTCTTGCTAATATTTTTATAATGTCCTATATATATTTTTGTTATTAAAAAAAGAATAACTAAGACAGTGATGGAGGGGAGAAGTGGCAGGAGTTGAGGGTGAGGAGGGCTGTGTGACTTACTGAAAAGACACACTCAGACGTGCACATGCAGAACAACCACTCTTGTGGAGACTGGATGGGAAGAAGGCCAGATCGGGGCAAGAGTGTCTTCATTACTGACCAATGGGGTCAGGAGACCACAAGCGTCTGGTAAGAGTGTCTGAACACAGAGAAACAGTACTGCAACACAGCAGCAAATTCGTGGGCCACAGGAACAAGAAGGCCTCACCCACAAGGAGGATTGATGCCATCACATTAGCCTCTTATGTTTCAGCACATGAAATTTGGGGGATACTCAGACCATTGAGATGTCTAGCTTTTTGTGGTTTATATAGCATTTTCATAGACTTTACTGCATTTTATAGTCACAATAACACCTTGGGGTTGCCAGGTAGTTATTCTGTCATCTGTAATAATGAAAATCGAGAACAAGGGAAACTAAGTACTTTAACCAAGTGAGCCATTAATAGGCAGAACCAAGACTAGGAACTTTACTGACTTGTTTCTTAGATGTTTGCATTCACCATGCTCTTACAGGTTCCTAATTCTGGAATGTATTGCATCTTTTTTTCCTTCATTTACTTGTTCATGAAACACATTTCTTTCTGCTAAGAACAAACTTTTTCACCCCATATTTACCTGTTCACTCTTTTTCATGGTTCAGGTTAGTATTTCCTCTCTAAAAATTTGTCTAACACACTCCTAACCCATTAGCTAGAACTAATCTCTCTATAATTTCTCTTTCCACACTTACTTTGTGTGTGGATTTCTTTAAACTACCTATCACTTTTGTGTGTGAATTTCTTTTAAACTACCTATCACTTCCTTGATGGTGAATGCCTGTAATCGCTGTACTTGGAAGGCTGGAGCAAGAAGGTCACCACACGTTTGAGGCCAGTCTGAGCTATGCAGTGAGACCCTGCCTGTCTCAAAAACAAAACAAAACAAAACAAAACAAAACAATGTATCACTTTCTATGTTGAACCATATTTAACTGTGCATGAACATATTTTATCTTTATTACTAGGAAGCAGGGAACAAGGGTAGATATATTCTCATTTTTAAATCCTCATATTGCTTAGTAAAGGTTTGCTTAGTAGAAAGTAGAAAGCATAGAGAGCATTACTGAATGAATGAGTGAATGGATGAATGAATGACCCAGGACACAGTGTTTGGAAAGGAAATGATTCTAACAATCTTTTTCCTTCCCAATATCTCTTCTTTATTCCAGGGCTGAGAGAAGAAAAATTATCTTAGGAAGGTTCAAAGATGTTTGGGTAGCAGACCTGCTGTTTAATTTTTATGGTAAAGTTAGCCAGTTTCTTACATAAATTAAACCATAGATGGGTGTGGCGATGTATGCTTATAATTCTAGCTATTCAGGAGGCTGAGACAAGATGAGTGCATGTTTGAAGCCAGTCTAGGAAATTTAGAATATTCTGCATCAAAATAAAAAATTAAAAGGGCTGGGGATGTAACTCAGTGGTACAGCATCCCTGGCTTCAATCTCCAGTACAAAGAGAGAGAGAGAGAGAGAGAGATGAAGAGAGAGAGAAGAGGAGAGGAGAGGAGAGCAGAGGAAAAGAAAAGAAAAAGAAAAGGGAAGGGAAAAGAAAAGGGAAGGGAAGGGAAAAGAAGAGAAGGGAAGGGAAGGGAAAGGAAGGGAAGGGAAGAGGTGAGGGGAGGGGAGGGGAAACAAAAAAGAGAACAGGGAAGAGACAAAAGTAAAAGCCAAGAGTACAGAGCATCAAACTTAGGTCAAGTTTGGTTCAAGATATCTGGTAAGCTTGTGTTATGCTTAAGAGTCTTAAGCATTTTAGTTACATCATCTGGTTAAGAACAAGAACCCTAGGGTCATGATGAGGAAATTCTTTGCATTTCCCAGTGTCCTTTCCACTGCTTCTTAGTGTCACCTTCCTTAACATGTAAATGGAAGTTCACTGAGGTTACCTCATAGTTTGGAAAAGAAAGGCCACCACTGAAGATGACTTCCCAGCTTTGAGTCTTGAAAAACAGAATACATAGTCTAGTGGGGCATGGAAATTGTGATTAGTTCCACAAACCACAAAGAAAATGGGCAAATTACTTGAAAAAACATTTTTCCAAAGAAGACATGCAAAGGTCCAAAAAGCACACAAAAAGATAAAGAGAAAAATTAGTAAATTATATATATATATATATATATATATATATATATATATTCCCCAAGGGCTGCATTCTAATTTGTGATCCTCCTATCTCAGTCTTCCAGCATGCTGGGATTACAGACCTGTGTCACCATGCCCATCAACATACATTCTGATAATAATGAATTTTAAGAAACTAGCAATTTTTTTTAATGGTGGAAAGGTTTTATATTTAATAAAGGTAGGAAAAGAAACATGCTCTGCAGAGTGAGTTTGGGCCAAGGAAAAGTAGGAAAAGAAGCACACTGTACAGGGTGAGAGCAGACCACAATGCAGGAGAGAACACACTGGTGAAGAGCTCAGTGTCAGCTGCCCTTTTTTGTATGTCCCACTCCTTAGGCTGACCCCAAATCTGGGCCATCCTATGAAAGCCTGCTCAAGTTCTTCTGAAAAGTCCATGTGCAGGACTTTGGGAACTGTTATGAGAATGTGTCCTGGGATTCTGTAATTAACAGGTCAT
>RJWM01023134.1:0-32629 GCA_004363535.1 Dasyprocta punctata | reverse complement strand
GAGGTAGGAGGAGCGTTGTGAGTTCAAGGCCTGCTTGGGCTACAACGTGAGCGCAAGGCCAGCCTGAGCTACATAGTGTGACCCTGCCTCAAAAACTAGGGCTGGGAGTTTGGCTCAGTGGCTTAAGCACCTGTCTGGCAGGCGTGAGGCTGTGAGTTCCATCCCCAATGCTGAAAGGAAAAAAAAAAAAAGAAAATGCCAGATTGTTTCTCCCTCCCATTCGGAGGGCAGATAGTCTGCCTGTTTGCTCTCTGGTGTATAACCAGTGGTCAGCATGGGGCCTGCCCTGGCGTGCAAGCTTGGAAAGCATTGAAAACTTGGCCTTGAGCTTCTGAGATGAGTGCCTTTCCAAGGGGTGAAGGGGTTGCCAGAGAAGAGCCACACAGGGAGGGCTGCTGACAGGCAGGTGAGCCCAGAGCCCATACAGCCAAGTCTCGGTCAAGGGAGCAGTTGTGGGGCTGCTTTGTCCCCACCCCACCCTCCTGCCCTTGGAGAGCAGGGGCCACTCACAGCCTCATTCTACTGCCTCAGCTAAACTCTCCTGTCTTTGCTCTGCCACGCTCAGGGGAACCTGGACCTGTGGCCCATCCTGCGACCCTCCCCACACTCAGAGATCAAGGAGGTAAGAAGGCCAAGGGCAGATGGTGGCCTGGGGTTGGGTCCTGCTGGTCCAGAGCCTGAGCCTCCCGGTCCTTTCTTCTTGGCCTTGCAGATCCCTTTTGAGAAGAACTGCGGGGAGGACGAGAAGTGCGAAGCTGACCTGAAGCTGTCCTTCTCCCCTGCCAGGTCTGGAAGCCTTCGCCATCACCCCACCCCCCACCCCGCCTCCTGCGGGTTCCACTGTGGCTCCTGAGGCAGTGCCTGTGCCCTGGACACCTCACTGGGGGTTGGCTGGGAGGCACCTTCCCTCTCAGAGCTTTCATTTCCTTCTCTGAGAACAGGAGGGTCCTTGTGCAGTTTGCCTTGTCCAGGCTAAATGAGGTCACACAAGGGAAGGCCTGAGTTGAGGAATTTTTTTTTTCAGCTTTGGAAAGTGAACCCAGGGCCTCACACATGCTCAGCAAGCACTGTACCACCAAGCTGTACCCCAGCCCTGAAGCTTATCTGTGTGGCCTGCCAGACCCCTAGTTTTGTTTGTTTGTTTGTTTGTGTTTGTTTGTGTTTGTTTTTGTTTTTGTTTTGAGACAGGGCCTCACCAGTCCAGGCTGGCCTTGAACTCCCAGGGATCCTCCTGCCTCTGCCTCCCAAGTGCTGGGATTATAAGCATCTGCCACCATGCCTGGCCTGATTCCTCAGTTTTGAAGTTCCCACCTTAATCCTGCTTCCTTCATTTGGCCCCATAACTGTCCTCTAATCTCCTCCTCACCAGGTCCAGAGTGCTGTGTCTGACCCCTTCTTCTAGCCTCGCTGTGGAGTGGACACTGAGCAACTCAGGAGAAGATGCTTACTTGGTCCACCTGGGCCTGAGCTTCCCCCAGGGCCTGTCATTCCGCAAAGTGGAGATGCTGAAGGTGAGTCCACGAACAGCACCTGCTTGCCTCGAGACCCCTGCTGCTTTCTACAGTCTCAAGCAGGCAGGGCAACTTGAGGAGTTCCTACTCCATGGCTCCCCCTACCTTCTCTGAGCCTCGGATCCCACAAACAAAAAGTGAGGCTGTGGATAGCCACAGGATTAGTGACAGGGTTGTAGGAAAAGGGGTGTGGGAAAGCAGGGCTTGGTGGAGCACGCCTGTAATCCCAGCACTCAGAAAAGGCTGAGGCAGGAGGATTGCCATCAGTTCAAACCACCCTGAGTCACACAGTGAGTTCAACCCCAGCCTGAACTGCATAGTGAAACTCTGTCTCAAAAAACAAACAAACAAATATTTCTTGTAAAATTTACATAATATAAATTGTACCATTTTAACCTCCCTTGACATACAATTTATTGGTACTGAGTGCATTTGCAGTGTTGTACAACTGTTAGGACTATGTATTTCCAGAACTTTTACATCTTTTCAGATCTGTTAAATAGTTGTAACTCCCCATTGCCCCGTAACCTCTGATCTACTTTCTGTTTCTATGAATTTACATATTACAGATCGCACATATAAATGGAACAATACAATATTTGTCTCTTGTGGCTGCTTTAGGATAATCTTTCTGTTTTGCTTGGGGGTTCTTGGGGGGGGTTGGTTGTTGCTGTTGTTTTTGGGGTTTTGGAGCATAATATATTTATTGAAGAAAGCTTCTGTCTGAGAGAGAGAGAAAAGAGGTCCCAAGTGTGTTGCCGAGGACCTTGCGTTTTTTAGGGATTTGGATAGAACAAAACCACAAGGTGAGGTGGGTCTAAGGTGGGGAAAAATGGAATATCGTAAGGGACCAAACTATGATCAGCCAATAAGATTATGAGTATGATTGCTCAGGTTAAGGCTTTTGGGTTTTTCAAGACACTGTCTCACTTTGTCGTCCAGGCTGGCCTAGAACTCCTAGGCTTAAGTGATCCTCTTATCCCAGACTCCTGAGTAGCTAGGATTCAGGTGCACATGAAGGACCGCGCCTGGCTGTGGCCCTGACTCTCTGACCCTGGCTCTCTGAGAATGTGCCATGACAGAGACAGAGCCCTGGAGGCAACAGCCCTGAGGATTGATGGGCTCTGCGGGGGAACCCTGAGACTTGTCCTGCAACAAACCTTTACTTTCTCTTCTTCCTCGAAGCCACACAGCCAGATGCCTGTGAGCTGTGAGGAGCTCCCTGAGGAGTCCAAGCTCCGGACCAAAACCCTCTTGTGCAATGTGAGCTCACCAATCTTCAAAGCAGGCCTCTCGGTGAGTGCTGTTCAGCAGGGTCCAGGGACTAAGTGACCAAGGGCTGTGAGCCAGGAAAGGGGAGAGAGCACGTGATTGGTCAGCCTGGGCCTGGTATAGAGCCTAGACTTCGGACCAGACAAATCTGGCGTGGGTTATTTGTTCGTGCACATAGCATAGCCTCATCCATACAGTGGGAATGGAACACCTAGCCCAGTGTTTGAGCAACACTGAGTTCTGGATATGCTACAGAATCGCTGTGGTTGTGGTACCTGGGCTGCTCCTGAGGTTCCCTCCTTTTTCTTTGCCCTCTTTCCCCGCTAGGCTGGCATCCAGGTGATGTTTAACACGCTGCTGAACAGCTCCTGGGGAGACTTTGTGGAGCTGAACACCACTGTGCACTGGTGAGCAGGCCCCCGGAAGGCCCCCTCTGGCACTCAGTGCCACAAAGCCTGGCCACGCCTGCTCCTAACCCTGCCCTCTGCCTTGCCCTGCTGCAGTGAGAACGAGAATGCAAGTCTCCTGGAGGACAACTCAGCCAGCGCCAGCATCCCTGTCCTGTATCCCATCAACGTCCTCATAGAGGAGTGAGTCCTGAGCCAGGCTCCTCTCTTCCTGCCTCCCACTTTGTGCCACCCAGGGGTCCCCCTCTGAGCCTTCTTCCTTTTCTGGAGCTTCCGGGGGGGGAGGGCAATCAGAGCTCATTCCAGCCACAACCCCCTCATTTTCAACTCTCCAAAATCAAAGGGCGCTCTGAGGGCTTTTGAGTCGGGTCATCGTTTACCAATGGAAGAGAAAGCACCCTGCCCCCTGGCCCATGTCAGACCTGTGCCAGGGCGCTGGCCGGCATCTGAGGCAGCCATGCCTCTCTTCATGTGATTCGTGACCAGACCAAGGCTTAGAGAAGCAGCTTCTTACATGAGCTGGCAAGGACAGAAGCCAGGCTCTGCATTTAGGTCTGTCTGACTGCAGTCACAGCCAGGCTCGGGACTGTTTTCAGCTGTGCTAGGTTCTCCCTCTTCTCAGGAACTGCAGGGCGGGGGAGACAGAAGTTTCCACAGTGACCCTTGCCACGGAGTACACAGTCGAGTCCGAGACCAGACCCGCGCCCGGCCAGGATGCATGAGTCCCAGCGCGCTGTGTGGGAGGGCCCCACGGGGACCGCTAGCTGAATTTTCTAGTTTACAGAAAAGGAAGCTAGAAAAGTAGCAGCTTTTTCAAGGTAGCTGAGTGAGGTAGGGAGAGGGACAGCATGGAAGCTCACAACTCCAGTGCTACCGAACATAAACGCTAAGCAGAACAAGACTAAGTGAGGAAATGGGGCTGGGACAGCGGCCGAGAGCCTGGGGATTTGGGTAATGGACAAGAGGTAGGACACAGAGGGGCCGGGGTAGAAAACGGAGCAGGCTGACAGCCCGCAGGCAAAAGTGTGAGGCGGGAGGTGGGGAGGGAGAGGCAGGCATGGGGTGCCTTGGGGGCAGCGGTGGGGCAGGTTCTGAGTGCCTGGTTGGCTGGGCCGGGGCAGTGTCAGGAAGGGGGAATCAGAGGCTGATGTGTTTATCTAGGGGGTGAGCAGAGCCAAAGGACAGTGGAGACACTGATGAGGTGACACAAAGCAAGAGGTTATAGTGTCCAAAGCAGGGCTCTCCCCCCAGGCTCCTGTCCTGTGCCCCACTGTGGGGCTTTGAACAAGAGACTGACCTTAGTTTCCAAAGGGCCAAATCAGGTGGCGCCGGCATGGTCCCTAGTGTAATAACAACAGTCAGAGGCTTCCTGGAGTCTGGGTTGCTGTCTCCACCACCCTCCATCTCTGCTCTGCTCTCTTCCACAGCCAGGAAAACTCTACGCTGTATATCAGTTTCACTCCAAAAGGTCCCAAGGTCCACCAGATCCAGCACATCTACCAGGTACAGACCCCCATGAGGAAGGGTCTTTTAGCCCACACCTCCCGCCAGGCCCATCCTGAGGATGAGTTAGACCTTCCACATCCTCGGGGGCCCAGCCCGCCATCCAGGTCCCCAGTCCTCCCCAGGTTAGCCTCCCAACGTCCACCTCAAAGCCCATGCTGCCTTTCCACCACCCGACCCTTGATGGCATCACAAAACTTGAGAGCAGGGACACTGAGAGAACCTGGCTTTTTAGTCAAACATGTAACGAGCTGTGGTTCTACTTTGTACTTTGAAGATCCCATTGCTTCTGGGAGTTCTGTTCTCTGCAGCCCTTTTACTTCCTCCTCTTCTCACAGCTGGGCTGAGAAGTGGGGCAGGATCTGCCTTTCCAAACTTTGTCTTCATCCCTTCTTGAAGCCTCTCCCTTCCGTGTCTGCCTTCCGTGACCAGTTGATTATTCTCTGGTTCTTGGGCCTCAGGCCTTCCGGGCCCTGCGGTGGGATCAGAATAGAGCTTCCTTCCCAACCCCCACACTCCAGCCACATCACACTCACGGGTGCTACCTCTGTGTGTTTTCCTGGGTGTCCTCTCCAGTCTTCCTCTACGGAAGTACTGACTGTCTCAACAGTAAAATTTAAATGCCTCTGACACTGAACCTTTCCAATTTAACTGATATTTAAGTGCCCACAAGTGTTTGTTGAATGAACAAACAACAGAACTCCACAAATTGGATATACATACCCCTGCTTGACTTCTTTGAGACATTATTGGTGCTACTTCTGTGACACTTTCTTGTACGTTTCTGGGTACCTGACCCTAGCACAGAGAGTTCTTTTTATATACAAAGCACTCAAATATTTCTTAGTTCTATCCAGTTGCCAAAATGAGTCTATTCCAACCTGTTGTACAAATAATTATTGTATCTATCCTTAAATATCATTCACCCACTCAATTCAAAAAACTACTTTTTGGCTGGAGGTATTCAGTTAAGTAGGAGAGCTCATGCTTAGCATGTGTGTGGCCCTGGGTTCAATCCCAGCACCAAAAAAAAAAAAGGCAAGCAAGCCGTCTGTGGTCGTTCTCATGGCAGATTGAGGCAGAAGATTGCCAAGGGTTCAAGGCCAGCCTGTGCCACATAGTGAATTCAAGACCAACCTGAATTACATTGCAAGTCCCTGTCTCAAAACCAAAAGTATAAGCCAGGCGTGGTGCTGCACACCTTTAATCCCAGCACTCGGGAGGCTGAGGTAGGAGGAGCTTTGTGAGTTCAAGGCTGGCTTGGGTTACAATGTGAGTGCAAGGCCGGCCTGAGCTACATAGTGCGACCCTGCCTCAAAAAACTAGGGCTGGGAGTTTGACTCAGTGGCTTAAGCGCCTGTCTGGCAGGCACGAGGTTGTGAGTTTGATCCCCAGTGCCACAAAAAAAAAAAAAAAATACATATATATATATATATATATCAAAAAATTATTACCTTTTTGAAGGCCTGTGATATGTAGGGTACTGTATCACACAGTAAGGAGCTGGAGATGAAATCCTGTATCTCTCCCTTACCCGGGAAGCTCATGATCTCATGGAGTTATAGACACTTTGTCACCACGCCAGGACAGGGTGGTGGGCTGGCTGGCTGGCCTTCAGGCTCTGCACCCTGTCCTCTGTGCCAGGTGAGGATTCAGCCTTCTGTCCACGATCATGACCTGCCGATGCTGGAGGCCTTGGTCAGGGTGCCACAGCCTCTTGGCGAACAGCCCTTCACTCACAGGTGGAGCGTGCAGATGGTGAGTGCCGTCCAGGACCGAGGCCATCCTGACATCCTGACTCAGTGTGGGGCTGGGTGTGGAAAGTGAGGGTGAACAGATCCAAATCCCGGAGACTCGGTGATGTCCCAGTCAACAGGGCCGGTGAGCGGGGGAACTAGAGTGCCCGTCTCATCTAGGGCGCAGGGGCCCGGGCCAACCGGAAATCTCTGCCCTCCTCCCTAGGAGCCTCACATCACCTGCCATCGTGAGGACCTGAGGCGGCCTCCCAATGCCACTGAGGTACAGACGTGTGTGTGCTGAGAAATGGGACTGGGAGGGCAGCGCAGGGAAGGAGGCCTCTGACCCATGTCCTGACCCTGGCAGCCTTGCGTCCCCGGAGCCGAGATCCGCTGCCCGTTCGCCTTCAGGCAGGAGATCCTCATCCAAGTGACAGCAACTGTGGAGCTGGTGGGGGACACTGAGGTAGCGTTTGCTCACAGCTGGTGATGGGGCATGGTTGGGGGCCTGTGGGTCTTAAGCGAAGGTTGGCTCCCCACAGATGGCTTCTGCCCATTTTTCTTTTCCATTGTGAAGGAAAATACTCAAGTTTGTACAGTCACAGATGAAAGACAACCATGATTTGTTTGAAATTTGCAGGGTGGTTTTTGTGGACCTGTATGGGTAGTCCTAATATGCTGTGTAGGGAAACTTGCCCTCCAGCAGTGAGGAGACACAGGAGAATGCCACAGTCACCCTGCTGGAACCTATGCTGTCTCTCCCCACTGTGTTAAGGTGAGGCCCAAGCTCAGTGGCCCGGGGTCATGACTCTCCTGCGCTCCCGCAGGCCTCCTCCATGTTCAGCCTCTGCAGCTCGCTCTCCATCTCCTTCAACAGCAGCAGGCACTTTCACCTGTACGGCAGCAACGCCTCCATGGCCCAGGTATGTGCCACCTCCAGCCCAGGAGCGAGCACCAGAGAGCCTGAGAGCCCAGGGCAGGGCCACAGGTGGGGGAGCTGCAGGCACAAGGGATCTCTGCCTAAGCCAGAATCACCTCAAGCCAGAACCATGTACTAGGGGGAAACTCCCGCTCTGCTGGGGGGAAGCAACCAGACTGCTGGGTCCTCTGTCTGAGCTGAGTAGCCTTGTGTGTCCATCGAAGAAGAATCTGATGGCGGGGCTGGGGATTTAGCTCAGTGGCATAAGCGCCTGCCTGACAAGTATGAGGTTGTGAGTTCGATCCCCGGTACCGAAAAAAAAGGCTGGGCATGGTGGCGCACGCCTTTAATCCCAGCACTCAGGAGGCTGAGGTAGGAGGAGCATTGTAAGTTCGAGGCCGGCTTGGGCTACAACGCGGGCACAAGACCGGCCTGAGCTACATAGTGCGACCCTGCCTCAAAAAACAAGTGCCGGGAGTTCAGCTCAGTGGGTTAAGTGCCTGCCCTGGCAGGTGCAAGGTTGTGAGTTCGATCCCTAGTGCTGAAAAAAAAAAAAGAAAAAGAAGAAGAAGAATCGATGGCAATTGGGCAAAGGGCCACCAGCCCAACAGCAAGCAGAGAAGGTGCTCAGAGCGGAGCACGAAGCACAAAGGCGCAGCCCTAAGAGCAGGAGGCTGGAGGGGGAGGGCAGGAAGCACAACTTGGCAGGCAGATGCATCTCAAAAGGGTGAGAAGAAACCAGATTCTGGGAGGCTTTGAATGCCAAACTGAGATTCTGGCACTGTATCCTGGGACTCACAGGAAGCCACAGAAGTCTTGGGACTGACAGTAGTATGTGTGCCAGTCACGCAACTGTGGTCAGCACACTGGTGATGCACTGGCGGGGGGGGGGGGGGGGGGGGGCTCTGGACGCAGAGCCCAGCGCAGCAGTAGGGCCCAGATGAACCAAATGAGACTGGGAACAGAACTGCTAGGGGTGGGAGGACTCTTCCCCTCATTTGCCTGCCTCTCCCCAGATCCTCACGAAGGTCGACGTGGTGTATGAGAAGGAGATGCTGCGCGTCTACGTGCTGAGCGGCGTTGGGGGGCTGCTGCTGCTGCTGATCATTTTCCTAGTCCTGTACAAGGTGAGAGCCTCTGGGCGGAGTGAGCACTGCTGAGACAGCCCGGCTGGGGTGGGGCATTGCCAGAGCCTGGAGAACACCAAGGCCAGGAACATGAGGGCTAGAAGGGGCCTCAATCTGCCCCCTCCTTTTACAGATAAGGCTGCTGTGACCCGCAGAGTTAATAAAGTTTTTCTACCATCATTCAAAGTAGCACTGGCAGAACCAGAACTAGGTACCTGGGAGGCAGGGGAGAGGACCATATACCCTTGGCTTCCAACACTGGCACCTTACCAGGCCCCAGATTACAGTATGCATGCCACAATTAAGGTCCCTGCCTGTATGGAGCCACGGTCTAAGGGGGAGATGCAGGAGCAAGCTACACCTGAGGCCTGTTTGCTCTGGAGCCTGTAGCAGAGGGGCCTCACTCAGGCTGCAGGGCCTGGGTGGCCCCCAAGAGAGGTGCCTTCAAGCTGCGGTGGGAAGGCTGAGAAGTTAGAGGTGGAGCTAAGTGGAGGGTAGATGTTTCAATGAGAGGACCTGAGTATGACAGAGAAGAGAACACAGGAAATCAAAGTTTCAAACCAGGAATGGTGGTGCACACCTGTAATCCCAGGACTTGAGAGGCTGAGGCAGGGGGAGTGCCTGAGTTTAAGGCCAGTTTGAACTACACAGTGAGATTCTGTCTCAAGAAAAAGGAGAAGGATGAGAGAGGAGGAGGAGGAAGAAAAGAAGAAGAGAATCAAAGTTTCTCTCTGTTGTACCCCCTTAGGGTTAAACCCAGGGCCTTCAAATTAAGCTACGTATCCAGCTTCACAGCACTTTGTAATTTTTTTTCTTTTGAGACAAGATCTCACTAAATATCAAGGCCAGCCTGGACTACATAAGACCCTGCCTCAAAAATAAAAATCTCTTTAAATTGCCCAGGCTATCATAGTGGTGCACACCTGTAATCCTGGCACTTGGGAGGCTGAGACAGGAGGATTGCTGTGCGTTTGAGACCAGCCTGCGCTGCAAAGTGAGATCAAGGCCAGCCTGAACTGCATAGTGAAACTCTGTCTTTAAAAAAAAAAAAAAAGCGTGTCTTGAAAAAAAAGAGAAAAAAGGCCCAGGGATATAGCTTAGCAGCCCAGCACCTGCCTGGCAACCAGAGGTCATGATTTTGATCTGCAGTACTAAAAAAAAAAAAAAAAAGAAAAGAAAAAAGAAAAAAAAATTGCCCAGGCTGTGTGTGAACTTGTGATCCTCCTGCCTCAGCCTCCTCAAGTGCTGAGATTACTAGTATGTACCACCATGCCAGCTATATTCCTCCAAGTTCTAATTTTGTCATCCACATATTTGTGTATATATGAGTGTGAGAGGAAAAGAGATAGTCATTTTGCATTTCTACACGTGAAGAACATAGATGGAATAGCACTAGGTAGACTGCTCAGGAACTGCGTTTTCACCTGATACTGTGTCTTGATGTCTTTCCATATGACCACCATCGGCTCTCCTTCCTGATTTTGCATGTGGCAAGTTTTCTGCTGTCTAGATACCCTGTCTGTTATTTAACAAGTGCCCTATTGTACCAGCCATGGTGGTGCATGCCTATAATCCCAGCACTCAATAGGTTGAGGCAGGATAATCACCTTGAGTTCAAGGCCAGCCTGCACTACATAATGAGACCCTGTCTCAAAAAATAAATAATTAATTAATTAATCATGAGACACATCTCCCTAAGTCACTAAGTTGCCTAGGCCAGGCTCAAACTTGCAATCCTCCTGCCTCAGCCTCCCAGAGATTACAGAGGTGTGCCACCATGCCTGGCTCGGTACATAACATTCTGACAAGCCTAAAGAATGAACTACTAAATGTAAAGTTTTTAAAAAATATTCCCAAGATTTCTTTCTTTCCGAACACCAAGTGTGCCAGTGCCCTTCCCCAGTGACTGTGGCCTGTGTGACACAGAGTGTCTTCACATGTCACTGGGCTGGCTGGTCACAGTGCTGCATGTGTCTTACTACAGGTTGGCTTCTTCAAACGGAACCTGAAGGAGAAGATGGAGGCTGACGGAGGTGCCCCCAATGGGATCCCTAGAGAAGATGCCGGGCCTTCAGCAGCATCCGGGGAAAAGGCCATGGATCTGGACTGTCTGGAGCCCCTCCATGGGAAAGAGGCTCAGGACGGAGGTAGCAGAGACTGAGACCCAGGCCTGATGCACAGAGGGCTCAGGAGGATGCCCCAGGTCAGCCAGCCTCAGCCTGCGCTTCACTGTGCGTCCTCAGGCAAGTCACCACTCCCCCTCAGCCTCAGTTTCCCTGTCTTGAGCACAGAGCTCCCTCCTGCCATGTCCCCTGTAGGCTCGTAGTAAGAACGTGCCGAGGGATGGCAGCAGGGTCACAGAGGTGAGGCCTTGGCATCGTCAGACGGTGCTGCCTCCCACCAGCCTGCCTTGGTTTTCTCCCCTGGACGAGAATGTCCGATCTAAGTTTGGAGAAGCTGTAGTGAAAGAACCTAGTGATCCTTCACTGCCCTCTGATGTCTGGATCCATCAACCTCCCTGAATCTTCCCTGGAATTCTCTCCTGCCTGCAGTCCAGTCCTGCACTCTACGGTGGGGAGCAAGTCTGATTCATGTCACTGCACTGGGGCTCTGAAAGCCTTGCCCTTTGACTTGAGACCAAATTTCTTACTAAGTCTTCCAAGTGCTGCAAAACTGCAGCTTTCCCTGCCCCTCCTGGAGATGTCCCACCCCCTCCCAGGCTCCAGTGGTGCTGACCTTGCAGACTACCGGCTCCTTCCTGTCTTGCTGCATTCACCACAGCAGCCCCCTGTCCTTTCCCAGCCGCTCGGCATTCACACCGTTGCCCACTCCCCAGCTCAGCTGGGTTCCAGCATTTTCGTACTTGAAGCCTGCACTTGGCCCTTGTCCCCAAGGTTACATTTGTACAGTGTTTAATGATTTATTTAATTTCTCTTTCTCAAACAGTGAACTCCGTAAGGGTACGGAGTTCATCCCTCTTCTATTTGCCTTGGGATCCCTGATGGTATCACAGAGCCAGGCAATAGGTGCTGGATACAGTTTCACTGAATGGATGACTGAGTCCTTGGGAAGATACAGAAAGTGTCGCCAGGCCCCTGGTTCTGTAACCTCCCCCAGGCTCCTTCCCACCCTGCTCAGTGGCCCCCAGAGACAGAGTTGAAGATGGGAATAAGTCTGTTCCCTTAGTGCTCCAGGATCAAGCAGAATGCCTGCACATACTTAACCAATAAATATGAAATTCAGTCCAGTTTTGTTTTTGTACTAGTGCAACATTCCAGCCTGGCTCAATTAAATGAACATTTCCCTTTCAACCCTCTTTCTAAAGGGGGGGCCCAAATAGTAGCCCTCTACTTCTTTTTTTTCCTTTTATTTTTTATGGTGATCCCTAGATACTGATCTGCACCCAACATTGTGGGTTAATTCAAAAGTGAAGCAGAGAGCCAGACGTGGTGACGCATGCCTGGAATGCCAGCATGCAGGAGGCTGAGACAGGAGGACTACTTTGAGTTTGAGGCCAGCCTGGGCTACACAGCTCAAGGTCTGGACTACATAATGAGATCCTGTCTCAAAAGAGAGAAAGAGGAAGGGAGAGAGATAGAGGGAGAGAGAAAGAAACAGAACAAGAGAAAAGGTTAGGATGATTTGACAATTCCTTATGATAGAGTACAAGGGGCTGTGGATATAACTCAGTGGTAGCACTTGCCTGGCATGCCTGAGGCTTTGTCTTTATCCTAGATACTGTATACAAGAAATGGTGTATGGACCTTCCTTATCTTTTATTTAAAACAAGGATGGAAGGAGGCATGACCCTAACAGGGATATAGCATAAGTGCCTACCTGGCAAGCACAAGGTCCTGAGTTCAATTCCCCGTACCCAAAAAAAAAAAAAAAAAAAAAAAAAAAGGAAAGGGGAGTGCTGGCCACTGCTGCCCTCATGTGGTCATCAGCAGGACCTCCAAGGAATATTTAGTGATGAAGGCCAGTTCCTGGTCCAGCACTGGGAAGAGAGAGCGCGCTACATCCGTATAAGGCAGGCAGTGACCTTTGACATCCCCTTCCCGGGTACAAGAAGTCCATAAACATTCAAAGCCTGATGTGCATGACATGTGAGAGTCCTTCAAAGCCTGCAACCTCTCCAGGATCATCTGCCATTGTCAAGGAGCCATGGGGCTGACCCACAAGCAAGACATCATGAGAGAAATGTGACAATTTCCCCATCTGGGATGTCACATAACTAATAAGAGCGCACAAAATGATCTTTACTTCAGTGTCACGAAACATAAGTCAAGTTCTGTTCCTTCAATTATTTTTGAATGCTTTGTGTCAGGCCCCGTTCTGGGCTCTGAAGATAGAACAATGAAAAAGACAAGTCCCTGATCTCAGGAACCTTTTGTTCCAGTGGAGAAATAGTGTACAATTTTGTGTGTTCATGTTTTTCACACTGGGACTGAATCTGGGGCCTCACACTTGTTGGGGCACTTGCTTTGAGCTTTGGAAAGTTTTGAAACAACCTAAGTTGCCCAGGCTGGCCACAAACCCATAATCCTCCTGCCTCAGCCTCCCAAGTAGCTGGGATTACAAGTGTGTGCCACCACACCATCCATTTTCCTTACCTGTGAAATGGAATAAGTAAACCTTCAGATGGCACTGCCAGCACCTTAATAGGAAGTATGCCCTAACTGGGTGTGGTGGCACATGCCTGGATTCCTAGCACTCAAGAGACTGAGGCAGGAAGATCACTGTGATTTTGAGGCCAACCTGGGCTACATAGTTAATCCAAGGTCAGCTTGAATTACATAGTGAGACCCTGTCTCAAAAAAATAAATAAAAACATGCCCAGCAATGAGTAATTCTCTAAGACAGGCTGTATGTTGTACTTCACATACCCTCAGACCTGTTGATGGCACTAACTCCTGATCCATTCCTGAGGGACCAAGCGTTAGGAAGCCGGGGCTTAGATAGGATAATGGTGGGACAGGGACATGGCGTCCCCACCAATCCATACAGGGATCCTATAAAGGAAGCAGAGCTATGGCAAATCAGGCCTGGAATGGGGGGAGGATCAAAGGAGCTGGCCCTCATGCATGGTCAGATCATACCTGCTGAGGCGGGGCATGCAGCTCAGTGGTACTGCATTTGCGCAGCACACACAAGGCCCTGAGCTCCACCCTCAGTGCCACACATGCATAAGAAACCTGCCCCTTGCTATGGGTAAGGTTGGGGCTGCAGATACCCACTCTTTTCTCAGAACATGGAGAAAGGATATGCACAAGGAGATAGCTGGTGGTTCCAGTTTGGGATGCTAAGAGCAAAGGAGAGATCAGAATCAGGGTCTGTTTTCTAGCCCAAAGGGAGATCCTCTGTGATTAGGAAGTAGGAGCTCCACAAATTTGAGATTATCTCACAACCTTCCATACTGGGCCCCTGAGTCTGAGCAGCATGAAAAGTATGGGACATGAACTTGAACAGGTACAGGCAAACTGCATCACCTGAACTTCAGGTGACAAGATTCAACAAATAACTACATAAAAGCAATTTCCAGCTGGGCACAGTGATGCACACCTGTTATCTCAGCACTTGGGAGGCTAAGGTAGAAGGATGGCCATGAGCTCAAGGCCATCCTGCACTAGGGAGACCCTGCCTCAAAAACAAAAAAACAAAAACAAAAACAAGGCCCTGGGTTTAATCTCAGGAGGGACTTCCTAGTTAGGCCCTGAGACTTTACTGGCTGCTCATGGTTATGATGGGCATCTCCCACTGGCAAGCGCACTGTCCACACACACATTTTAAGGACAAGTATTTTTTTTTTTAATCACATGAAGGTTTTTATTGAACTCAAATTCAGGGGCGCCAAAGCCTGAGGAAGACAAGGCAGGCTGGGGTTTGCACTCAGAGGTGCAGACCCTACTCCAGGGCTCCACTCCCCACTCTACCTACCCCGTTCCCTCCTTCCTGACTCAACGAGGTTCTCAGCACCTACCAATCTAAGCTACCCCACTCTAATGGGCCCTCCCTCTCCCACCCCCCTCCCCATCTAGCACTTTGCCAAGCCAGGCACCCAACAAGGAGCACGCTGCTGCCAGGCAGCTCCCTGCTAACCTCTTTCTGGATCTCTCCCAGAGCCTCCTGCTGCCGGTTTGGCTGCCCTCCAACCCCTCTTCATAGCCCATTTCCCAAAAGTCTCCAGGGCATGTAACTTCCTGCACTCTGGCCCCTCTTCTAGAATGTTCAACTCCATTCCCCATCAGCTCTTCACTATCCTCTCTAAAGGTTTCTCTAGCTCCCTGTCCCCCTCTCCTCTGGCCACTACCTCCCTGCCCCTGCTGGGCCGGATCAGCGACGGCCGGCAGCGTGGGTCCGCTGGTGGCGGATGAGGTCGGAGCTTTGGGAGAAGGCCTTCCCACAGTCATCGCACTTGTAGGGCCGCTCCCCGCTGTGGACGCGGTGGTGCTGCAGCAGCGTGGAGGAGCGGCAGAAGCCCTTGCCGCACACGGCGCACCTGTAGGGCCGCTCGCCTGTGTGTGAGCGCTGGTGCTGAATCAGCGTGGAGGAGCGATTGAAGGTCTTGCCACAGTCGGGGCAACTGTAGGTGCGGCCCGGCAGGTGGGTGCGAGCGTGGATGGCCAGCACGGAGCTCTGGCCAAAGCGCTTGCCGCACTCCGGGCACTTGAAAGGCTTCTCCCGGGCGTGGCTGCGGGCGTGGGGGATAAGTGCTGACCGCTGGGAGAAGCTCTTGCCGCAGATGCCACAGCTGAAGGGCCTTTGCCCGGTGTGCACCCTCTGGTGGCTGCGCAGGGACGAGTTCTGGCTATAGCACTTGCCGCACTCAGGGCAACTGTAGGGTCGCTCGTGGCTGTGGGTGCGTTGGTGCCGCAGGAGGTAGGAGCTGTCGCCGAAGGCCTTGCCACAATGGGGGCACTTGTAGGGCTTCTGGCCAGAGTGGGTACGCTGGTGGCGAAGCAGGTAAGAGCTGTCAGCGAAGGCCTTGCCACATCGGGGACACTTGTAGGGCCGCTCGCCAGTGTGGGTACGCTGGTGTTTGATGAGGTCAGAGCTCTGGGAGAAGGCCTTGCTACAGACCTCACATTTATAGGGCTTCTCACCCGTGTGGATGCGCTGGTGCTGGATGAGGGTGGAGCCCCGCCCAAAGCTCTTCCCGCAGATGCCACAGATATTAGGCCGTGGACCCTGCCCACCCCTGGCCCGGCCACCCCTTCGGCCTGGACCCCGAAGGGTCCCTGTCAAACCCAGGGGATTTTGGAGCATCTCAAACTGGGGTGATGACAACAAGGTCCCTGTAGGCATCTCAAAAGGTGGCCCTAGGGGCAAGGCCCCTGTGGGCTGCTCCCCAAACCCCTGAGTGAAGGAGTCCAGGGGATGAACTCCTAGGGGAACACTCAAGGGATTCTTTTCCTCAGTGTTCAGAAGCATCTCTGCACCTTCTTGGAATTTGGAACTTTGAGCTTCAAATTCGGGGCTTTGAGTTTTGAACTCGGGATTCTGAGGTTCAATTCCAGGGTTTGGGGGTTCATACCCAAGGTTCTGGGATTCATATCTGGAACTCTGAGACTCAAATTCAGGGCTCTGAGATACATACCCAGGGCTCTTGGGTTCATACCCAGGGCTTTTGGGTTCATACCCAGGGCTCTTGGGGTCAAAGCCTGGACTTTGGGGTTCATACCTAGGGCTCTGGGGTTCAAAGTCAGGGCTCTGAGGATCTGACTCAGGGCTTCTGGGTGCAAATTCAGGGCTTGGGGGCACAAATCCAGGGCTTCGGGACTCAAACCCTGGGCTTTCAGGCTCAAATCTGGGGCTTTGAGATTCAAATTCTGGGCTTTGTGGTTCAAACCCAGGGCTTTGAGGGTCAAGCCCAAAAGGTATCTCTTCAACTTCATAGTCCCCATTGGCTTCTTGCTGAGAAATTTCCTCTTCCTCATTCTCACTCCTGTTGCCTGCAGGATCAGAGAATTACAGAAAATCCAGATTGTGTGGGGGCCTGGAAGGTCATTTGGTCCATTAGTTGCCACAAGCCTCTCCCCACTCCCCATGCGGGTCGCTGGCCCTTAAGCAGGTGCTGAAATTCTCAACCTTTCTAGGCCGACCCAGGAGACACAGTCCCCACCCTACCCCCAAATCCCAAGTGTCCAAAGACCCCTTTCCCTCTACAGAGCACAGCCCATTCTCCCGCTCCCAGGTACACTCCGCGGAGGAGCAATCCGTCCCTCACCTTTGAGGGACCCTTCGGGGCTCCCTATTTCATCAGGACTGTGCACATCCCGGGGCTCGAGGCCCCACGGCGACGCTTCCCGCTCCATCCCCTCCAGCTCCCAGCGCAGCGGCAGTGGCAACAGCGGACGATCCTGCGACCCGACCTGAATGCCCTGAACCCCGGGCCCTCGCCTCTCGCCCGCTCAGCGCCGCCCAGGGGATCCGGCTGCCCAGCCCCGGGCCCAGAGGCCGGACGTCTTGACCCTGGGCCTCTCCGGCCCGCCGGGCCCCTCCCCTACCCACGGCCCCGCCCCCTCCCAAGGTCTCGACTTGTCTTGCGGCCCTCACGGACCCCACGCGTCGGGACCGCGGAGATGAGGGGCTTCACTACTCGCCCCGCAACCCCTGGCCACCGCTCCCCGCCTGAGACCCTGCCTCCTGGCCCCAGCCCCCCGACTAGGCTGCGGCTCTCCGACCCCCTCCCCCCAGCACAGGAAGTGTCCGTCCGCGGCCAGTTCCCCCCGCTGGCTAGCGCCGCGGCCTCTCTAGGAGTAGATGGAGGCGGAAACTCGTTGGCATTAACCCTGGGCTGGATGGCCCCGGCGTTAGAGAGAGGGGAGACCCAGCGCCCTGGAGACGGCGGGAGGGTCTAGGGCAGTGTGTATGCCCACGTCCTGGGTCTCCCTCTGTCCAGGGACCTGGCTGTAGATCTCCCGGGCCCCGTGTCTATCAGTGCGTGTGGAAAGGGCGAGGCGACAAGCGAGACCAAGGTCAGCGAGAAGGAGCGGCCCCTCCCGGCGCCAGCGGGGGCGGTGTCTAACTCCCCTTCCTTCTAGGTCAGTCCCGGTCGCGCTTCGGGAACCTAGACAGACTCCCTTTTGGCCTCATAAAGGCTCCCGAGCCGAGGACCCCCTCGTTGACCTCCAGTTCCCAAAACGGACGCTCTCATTCCCACTCCCCTGGTCCCCGCCCTGCTCTGCTCCTCCTAACTACACCTCCCCACCGTTTAGGGTTAGGATCGTTGCCAAGGAGACAGCCCCGCCTTTGGTCTCCAGAGGTACCGCCCATCTCTCCCAGTGAGCTCAGCGATTGGCCAATAGGCCGGTTCTCTCGCCACCCCGCCTCTTCCGACTCCTCCCACCGCTCGGCGCTAAGGGTAGCCAGAGAATGAGAGGCACCGCGCTGATTGGCCGAAGACGCTGTGACCGCCAAAAGTGCCCGCGGGACTGAGTAGGAGGGAGATGTCAGGCATCGATCTGTGCTTTTAAAACTTTTCCCATTCCTTATTTGCCCTCCATTATGTTTTATCTTCCTAAAGCATGAAAGCCAAGAGATCTGAAGATAGCATTCCTTTTCCTGCCCCCTTTACGCCTTCCTCCGCACTTTTCCTTCTTCCCACGGGAGCAGTGCAGAGATCCTCCCTCAGAGAGGGAGCCACTTGTTTTCTATTAGCAGGCCCTTCCCTTCCACCTTCGCCCAAGGCTGAGCCTCATTCAGTCCCTACTAGCCTTAGTCGCAGAACAGTTGAAGGCAGGCAGGGCCGGACAGAGAATGAACTATTTGGCCTTTACGCATCTAAAATCCTCTGCCTTGAATAGAGGTTCGTAGAGGAAGAGGACCTGAGAACACAGTTCTAAGTGCTTTGTTGTTGTTTGTTTTTTGTTTTTTTGGGTTTTTTTGAGACAGGGTCTCACTATGCCATTCAGGTTGGCCTTGAGCTCATTTTGTAGCCTAGGCTGGTCTCGAACTTGCAACGATCCTCCTACCTCAGCCTTCCGAGTGCTGGGATTACTGGCATGCGCCACCACACCCGGCTTTCTGAGTGCATTTTTGAACGCAGGAGAAAGTGACCCTGGAAAGACAACTTACTATCCTTAGTACTGAAACAAGTTAGGTAGCATTCTTGATAGTGAGCCAAGTTCTCTTGTGTGAATGATGCAGCAGCCAATGGGTTGTATGTTTTCATGTTCCCTAACCAGACGTAGGAAGGGAAGAAATGTTTGGAGGGAAAGACGACATCTTCCTTTCTCCTGAAAAAAAAAAAATGAAAACAATTACTTGAAGAATGTCAAGTGGTAAAAGGCTGGGGGAAAAATCCATCACATTTGAGGCTTACAAAAATGCAGTCACAGCTGGGTGTGGTGGCACATACCTGTAATCCCAGCATTTGGAAGGCTGAGGCAGGAGGATCACCATGAATTAAAAGCCAGCCTGGGCTACATAGTGAGTTCAAATCCAGCCTGAACTGCATATCAGGACCCTGTCTCAAAAAAAAAAAAAAAAAAAAAAGGAGTCACAGAGACCTTTCCACAAATGAAGTAGGGGCACCTTTCTGCCCTCCAGAGGAACAACATCCAGCTCTACACCTCTCCTATCACAGTATCTGTCCTCAAACCTTTACTGAGATTGGTTGTCATGGCCAATCCCTAGAGATTTGACAGAAGGCCCTCAGAGAAGGCTCTATAAAGTATACTGATTGTTGGAAAAGTTGATCATGGAGTACTCTCTGGTCATCTCCAAACTCACACAAACAAGTTTTCTTGATAAGAACTTTCTCTGGTCCCAAACTTGCTTAGCCACCTGTTGTGGTTGATACATTGTGTCAACTTGAGAAGTTTAGAAGTTCAACTAAGAGATTCAGCAGGGAGCCAGGATTCTTACATGGTAAACATTCTCATGCTGTGCAAGAGGAGAGCAAAGAGATTTTGTGAGTGCTACACCACCCTCCAAGGGGAATGGTGGCTGGTGTACAATATAAAGGAGAAGATGCTTGTCGTGCCCCTTGCCTTCCCCCCACCCCCGCTTTTGTTCTGGGTGCTTTTGCTGACTGCTACTTTGCAGTGTTACGCTGGTGCCATGCCACCCTGCCTGGGAGCCAGCTGATTATGGACTGAAACCTCCACAAACTGTAAGCTAAATAAACCTTTCCTACCTTCATTTGGGGTGCCAGGTATTTTGTCCCAGCAACAAAAGAAAAGTAACGAAGACACCACCAGAAGAAAGTTCACCCAGGAGAGCCACCATACTCCACAGTGTGTGTGGTGGGTCCTTCAGCTAAGCTCTGATGTGGACCACAGCTTATGCCCTTCCCGGCATGAGCCACTAGTCCCAAGTGTGACAGAAGTTGTACCAGGACTTCAGCTCCTCGGTGCCAGCATTTCCACATGGAAATTCAGCCTCCCTGTGCCTACAGGGACAGTGGCTGACTTTTAGCCAGCACCCCTATCCCCAACCCTATAACCAACCTAGCAAGAAAAACTTGGGAGACTGCTGTGTTCATGGAAGGAGGAGACCTGTGCAGGTTCCGAGGTGAGGGTCTCCTTTGTCCCCAGCATCAACCCTGGGTGTGCAAGAGCCCAGGGGCAGAGTCATTCAGTGCACAGCTAAGGCCAATGTAGAATTCAGTCAACTTGGGTAACAGGCTAGGGCCCTACTAGAAAGTTCTCAGTATATGCGGTACCTCTGCCTGAACTGCTCCTTCCTGCATGCAAAGGACAAGTGAGATAATGGAAGAGATGCCCCACTAATCAGCATGATCTGGGGTATCCAGGAAAAGTGACCAACCAAGGCACAGGGCCCCTTGGGAAGAAAAAAGAAATGGAGGCCTTTGTTCATGAGTACATCTTCCCCTGGCCTGACACATTTGGGACAGGCCATGGACAAATCACTACTCCTGCAAAACTAAAATCAGCTAGAAAAGGACATTTTGTTCAGAGCAGAGTTCTCTAAAACATTGCCCTGGAAATGCTGATTCAATAGGCTAAGGGTAGAGCCCAGGAGGCAAACTATAATTTTTTAAATCCCATGTAATAAAATACAGCTTGGTGGCAGCAAGATTCAGTAGGGATGCTTTACTTTGAAAATATAGTTGGAGGCTGAGGCAGGATTATCACAAATTCAAACCCAGAGTGGGGCATGGTGGCACATACCTATAATCCCAGTACTCAGAAGGCTGAGGCAGGAGGATTGCTATGAGTTCAACGACAGCCTGGGCTCCATATTGAGTTCAAGGCCAGTCTGAACTACACAGCAAGACCCTGTCTAAAAAAAAAAAAAAAAAAAAAAAAAAAAGTTTAGCCCAACCTGGGCAATTTAGCAATTTAGTGAGATTTTGTCTCTAAAAGGAAAAAGGGTTGGGGATCTACCTCAGTCTGAAGGTCCTAAGTTTAAACTCCAGTATGGCAAAAAAGAAAAGAAAGATTTTTTTGTATCTGTTCTGCTTCCACTGATTCAACCAATCATGATCAAAAATATTTTTAAAATTGCATACTGAAGATGTACAGACTTCTTTTGACAATATTCCCCAAACAATACAGTATAACAACTATTTACATAGCACTTGTATTATTTTAAGTAATCTAAAGATTATCTAAAGTATATGGTAGGGTATCTATAAATAATACACAAATACTATGCCATTTTATGTAAGGGACTTGACTTTCTCAGATTTTGATATCCACAGGGACCTGGAACCAAACCTCCACAGATACTAAGGGATGACTGTAGTGGCCTAGCAAGGATTTCACTTTCTTTGATCATAAACATTTTTGTGCATCATTTCCTAAAAAGACATTAGAAATACTCCAAGCAATTGGGGGAGGGTCCTTTGGAGCATGAATTAACACCTACTTTGTGTGTGTGTGTGTGTGTGTGTGTGTGTGTGTGTTACTGTGGATTAAATTCAGGGCATTTATACCAACCTGGATCTCCAACCAGAGTTTTTTGTTTGCTTGTTTGTTTGTTTTTTCCAACACCAGGGATTGAACTCACAACCTTGTGCCTGCCTGACAGGCGGGTAAGCCACTGAGTCAAACTCCCAGCCCTGGTTTTTTGAGGCAGGGTCGCACTGTGTAGATCAGGCCGGCCTTGCACTCGAGTTGCAGCCCAAGCCAGCCTCAAACTCACAACGCTCCACCTACCTCAGCCTCCTGAGTGCTGGGATTAAAGGTGTGCACCACCACGCCTGGCCCAGTGTTTTATTTTTTTTTTTATTTTATTTTATTTTTTTTTTTGCGGCACTGGGGATTGAACTCACAACCTTGCGCTTGCCAGGGCAGGCGCTTAAGCCGCTGAGCCAAACTCCCCAGCCCTGGTTTTTTGAGGCAGGGTCGCACTATGTAGCTTAGGCCGGCCTTGCGCTTGAGTTGTAGCCCAAGCCGGCCTCGAACTCACAACGCTCCACCTAACTCAGCCTCCCGAGTGCTGGGATTAAAGGCGTGCACCACCACGCCTGGCCCAGTGTTTTATTTTTGAACAGGGTCTCGCTGTCTCTAAATTGCCCAGGTTGGGCTTGAACTTCCAATCCTCCTGCTTGTCACAGATAACGGCTACTCTTTTGGGGGTTTTTTGTTTGTTTGGTTTTGTTTTCTTGGTTTTTGATTTTTTTGGTGCTGGACCTTGTACTTGCCAGGCAGGCGCTTCTGCCACTGAGCTATATCCCTAGCCCAATAGCTACTTTCAAGTGGCCTGTCCAACCAGGGGTAGGCAGAGCGGTCACAGCCTTTATTTCTCACTCTGGCTGCCCATTGAAATGGGACTTTTTTTCTTTTCTATTCTATTCTTTTTTAAACAGAGTCTCTCTGTAATTCAAGCTGACCTTCAGTTCACTGTGTAGCCCAGGCTGACCTTGAACTCACAGCAATCCTCTTGCCTCAGCCTTTTGAATACTGGAGTTACATGCATGTGCCACCATGCCTGGCTACATGGGATTATTTTGTGTAGTTCAGATAATTGTTTCTCCCAATGCAGCAATGAACTGTAGGAAAACACTCTTTCTAGCTTCAATTACTGTATTGTGGGGCTGAGCTTCAAAGACATGTGGTAGCAGAAAAGGGAGTCCTACTTTGATGGACGTATTCACGCCAGGAAAAGAGCAGCTGAGAATGAAGGAGAGCTGAAGAGTTTCATCACCCTAAAAGATTAAATGATAGCTGGGTGGTGAGCGCAGGAAACAAGAGTTGAGTCTGGTTTCTGAGCCCTGAGCAAGCTGTCCAAACTTCAAAGCACTCAGAAATGTTTAAGTAACAATTATGGTACCTTTAATTGGCAAGCTGGAGGCAGAGACCAGATCTGGTTTCGAGCATGAGTGGAGAACTGGTGTTGCAAGCTAGGCTTTCCCCAGGCAGTGCTGAGAGGCTGGGGCCATGTGCTAAGAATGACAGGCTGGTCCAAAGGTAGCTGCCAAGGCATCCCTTTCACCCAGTAACCCCCTTGTGATAAGGTAGCAGTGACCGAATCCTCCCTAGAAAAATTTAGGATGAGGTCCTGGTGGAGTTGGATCTGGAGATTAGTTGGGGTTAAATTTGCTACTTCACCTAACAGTGTCTTTTCTCCAAACTTTTGATCTCTTTCAAAGTTTCTCCAGATTAACACTTTTTTTTTTTCTTTTTTTTCTTCTTTGTGGTGGTGCTGCTGGGGATTGAATCCAGGGCCTTTGCACAGAGCTACATCCCTAGTGCTTATTTTTAAAACAGTATCTAAAGCTGGTCATGGTGGCACACATCTGAAATCCTAGCACTTGGGAGGCTGAGGCAGGAAGATCACGAGTTCGAGACCAACCTGGACTACATAGTGAGTTCAAGGGAGGCCTGAACTACATAGGGAGACCCTGTCTCAAAACAAAACAAAAAACAAAACAACAACAACAACAAAAAAAACTAGCATCTCATCAAGTCACTACCTGCTCAGTCCAGGTTCAAACTAGTGATTTTTTCGCCTCAGCTTCCCAGAGTGCTGGGATACAGGTATGCACCAGCATGTCTGGCTTCTTCCTCTTCAAAATAGGACAGACGCAGGGCTGACAGAGGTGTATAGGCAAATGCATACAGGCCAGTAGAGAACATAATCCCTTTACTACTCCTGGATGTGTTGTTCCAACCTCAGCAGAACAGGGTCCACCCAAGGCTGACTGCTTTTACCACCTGCACAAGGCTGGACTCTGACCACAAAGCAACTAGTGGTAGATGGATAACGGAGTCAGTCATGAGGTAACAGGGAAGGGATTCTGTGTGGAATTTGGGAGCACAGATCATAAAGTCCCCTCTGTCTACAAATCTCACCTTAAAAGTTCCTGGCTTGGACCCCTAGTTCACAGTGATACCAAAAGAAAATGAAGACATAATATTTGCTTTTGTTTGTTTTGCAACTCTCATATCAAGCTGGGTTTTTCCCTGGCCTGGGTCTTTCCTGTGGCTGTCCTGTCACAACTTGAGCCGTGGCCACCACTGAAGTCTGGGCCTGGGTGTAATCATAGGTCACAGGGACAGAGCCCTGGCTAAGAGGCTGGGAAGGATTTTAGGAATGCTATGAAAACAGCAGTAGCAGTGGCATGTGCCTGCAGTCCTAGGTACTCTGGAGGTTGTGGCAGAAGGACTGTTTGTTTGAGAAGTTTGGGGCCAGTCTGGACAACATAGTGAGAGCCCACTTCTTTAAAAAAAAAAAAAAAAAAAAACAGGCATGGCGATGGTACACACCTGTAATCCTAGTACTTTGGAGGCTGAAGCAAAACCTTCTCAACCTCCCCCCTGAAAAAGTTGGGGACAGTAGTGCCCATCTGTAATCCCAGCTCCACAGGAGAGTAAAGCAGTAGGATAGCAAGTTCAAGACTAGCCTGGACAATTTAGGGAAACCTTGAAACCCTGTCTCAAAATACAGTAAGTCCCTGACTTATGAATGAGTTCCATTCCAGGAGAACTGTTCCTAAGTCCAATTCATTTGTACACTGACGAAGTGAATCTTCTACAATATACCAGTGAAAGTTCACAACTCAAATGTTTGTAAGTCAGGGAATTACTGTAAATTTTACACTTCATCTCAGCCAAAAGGTCAAGAAGTGATCCAAAAATAAAAATTTAAAAAGGGCTGGTAATGTAGCTCAGTGTAACAGTACTGGGTTCAATCCCCAGTTCCATAAAAAAATAAAAAAATAAAAAAACGAGCTGGGGATGGAGCTCAGCAATAGAGCAGTCGCCCAGCCTGTGCTTCAAAGCCCTGGTTCAACCCCCAATACCACAAGTAAATTAAGAACCCTGGAGTCTCATGGTGTCACTTTCGGCAGGTTGCTTAGCATCCCCTGGTCTCAGTGTTCTCAACTGCAAAAGCTGAGCTCTCCTCCTGTCTAAAACCATGAGGACGATGCTGGCTGGGTCCAGGGCAGCTGGAAGGCCTGTGAACCTTGGACACGGGGCTCCCAAAGCCTTCTCCTTCAAAATCAGGAGGTGCCCATCAGTTGAGTGGTGCCATGGCTCAGCACACATGCCATATGGTTGTCACAAAGATCTGACCCTTGGGGTCTCTCTCCAGGAAAGCTGCTTTCTTCCCAGGAAGTTGTAAGAGAAAATGAGGTGATGGATGAGACAAGTGCTTCATAAATCATAAAATGCAATACAAGCAAAGATTTGAAAAAATGCTTCCCTTTACTTCCCTCCTGTCGTCTTCTCATCTCACACACCATCTCTGCTTCAGGAAATGAAAGTACTACAGACAATGGTTTGTGAATTCAACTGGTGCTCAGCTCCCCCAAATTGTGACTTTATGGAAATCTAGGTCAAGTTGCCAAATCTTTTAATTTTTCAAGAGCCAAAATTTTGGAATTTTGTGTACAGTACCTGAATTTTAAATGTTTTTAAGACACTCTGGCCTTGAACTGTGTTCAGGCTGGCCTCAAACTTGTGATTCGCCTGCCTAAGCCTCCCAAATGCTAGCATTGTAAGTATGCACCACCACACCCCCCGCTGATTTTTCAATCTTGACCATAAACTTGTAACATTTGAAAATACTGTTTGCATCAAAGTAAAGTACCTGCAGGGCCAATTGAAGACCGGGCCAGCAGTTTTTACTTCTGCACTAAAGAGACAATGGGTCAAAGCTAGCCACTGTGGCAAATGCCTATAATCCTTGGGCAACATAATTTAAGACTTCATCTCAAAATAAATTATATACATATATACATACATAAATATATATTTTGTTTGTTTGTTTGTTTTGTTTTATTTGAGATGATATCTTACTGTGTAGTCTAGCCTGGCCTCGAATTTATGGCAGTCCTTCTGTCTCAGCCTCCCAAGTGCTAGGATTACAAATGTGTGCCATCACACCTGGATTTCAAAATAAATTTTAGAAGGACTGGGTGGCTGGGCCTGTAATCCCAGCATGTGAGGGTAGCACATGCTTATAATCCCTGCACTGAGACTGAGGCAAAAGATTCACAAGTTCAAGTCCAGCCTGAGCAACTTAGCAAAATAGTGTAAAGAACCTGAGTTGAGTCTCCAGTACCTCCAAAAAGGAAGGGGAGGGGGCTCGGGATATAGCTCAGTAGTGAGGCTTTCTTGACAAACCTAAGCCCTAGGTTTTATCCCCAGCACCCCCCCCCAAAAAAAGATAGTCAACAAAGTTCTCAACAAAGTCTAGTGCAAGTTCTTACCTCAGCCCTACCTTGTAGGAGAGAGCCTTTCTATAGTCTAGCTTAGGGCAGTAGGGAGCAAAGTATCAGCAGGTGAAGCTGGTGAGGGCCCACAAGCCTATCCCCAGTCCAGGGCTTGTAGATACTCTGTGACCTTCCTCAAGGCTGCCAGAGGTTTATCCCGAACTCATCTGGGGGCCTTAGACAATGTCTAGATCTTCACCCTTGCCTTGTCCCTTTTGAGGTTGTCCCCCACACTCCTGGAAAATCTCTGGGTAGTGCTGGAAGCCCACAGGTGGGTCTAGGTCCCCTGGGCCAGGGGCCAGGAACATAGGCAACTCGCTGCCTCCCCGGCCCCTGTGGCCCCCGATTCTTGGCCGATGGACCCACTGGTGCTTGGCCATGGCTGACTTCTGGCTGAAGCACCTGCCGCACTGAGGACAGGGGTAGGGGCGCTCGCCGCTGTGGGTCCGCCTGTGGACTACCATTTCTGAGCTCTGCCGGAAGCAGCGCCCGCAGTCTGGGCACGAGTAGGGTTTCTCGCCTGTGTGGGTGCGGACATGGCGCCGCAGATCTGAGGAGTGGGCAAAGGCGCGGCCACAGTCTGTGCAGGGGAAAGGGGTCTTGCCACTGTGTACCCGCTGGTGCTGGTGGAGGGCAGAGCTCTGGCGGAAGCAGCGGCCACAGTCGGCACAGCGGTAGGGCTTCTCGCCAGTGTGGACCCGAAGGTGGGTGGTGAGAGCTGAGCGCTGTGTAAAGGCCCGACCACAATCAGGGCAGCAATGGGGCCGTTCCCCTCGGTGGATGGCTCGGTGTTTGCTCAGGGACGAAGCCCGGCCCAAGCCCTTGCCACAGTCAGGGCACTGGAAAGGCTTCTCGCCTGTGTGCGTGTAGAGATGCTCCACCAGTGTGGAGCGCCAGGCAAAACTCTTCCCACACACATAGCAGCCATGACGCTGGTCTGCTCGTGGGACAGAAGGGTGGGCACGGAGAGGAAGGCGTCCCCGGTGATGTGCCTTGGAGGGCTGCTTCAAGCTATAAGGGAGGCCAGGCGAGAACTGGGGGGCCTTCAGTCTGGGAGGCCAAGAGTCCATAGAAAATGTCTTCTCCAGTGCTTCAGTCACTTCCTTTTCTTTTTTCTCTTCCTTTTTTCTAGAATCTACTGGGAGATAAGAGGAGAGCTCAGACTCTGGTTTATCCTGGTCTTTAAATCCCAAACTCTGACATGGTAACAGGTAGGCCTCTCAGACACAACCACCTTCTAGACCCATGGGTGCCCCTACAATTTAGTGCAGTACAGTCAGGGAAGCTTGGAGTGACATCTTTTGTCAGCTATAGAGACAGAAAGAAGGGAAGGAACAGTATATCAGGCCTCAGGGATGGAGAAATGGCACCCGTGAGAGCAAGAGAGGTGACGACATCTGAGCTGCATCATGAAAAATGAGTGAACCTCTAAGGATGTACCAAGCATGATCTCAACAGGCACTGACAAATCCAGGGAGGCTGGACATTTTGCAAAGGTTGAAAGGAAGAACTGAAGGAGAAAGCAGAAGGCAAGAGAAAGTAAACTGCAACACAGGAGGCAGCAAAGGAGCCAGTGATGTTGGAGCACAATCAAGAGGGCTTAGTGACCAACTAGGGGTGAGGAACTCACAAGACTACAAGATCAGGGAGACCCAGTTGGGCCTAGAATCACAATTATGCCCCCTTTGTAGACTGAACCCAGAGGCCAGACTGTGGCCTTAGCCAGGACAGCAATTTAGGGAAGCAGGTAGGTGGAGTTGGCAGAGGGCACCAGGATGTGCTAGGCACAGACAAATCCCCACGGGCCCGAGTACCCAGTAATTTCACCTGTGTCTGCTTCTGTCGGCCACTTGGCCACCTCTGGATCCTGGGCATCGGGAACCCACAGGTCGGCCTCTCCCTCCACCCAGGAGATCAGCGCTGGCTTGGTGCCTCCGTCTCCTAGGGGAGAAGAAGGGAAACCCCACGATGCGAGGAGGCCGCCCCACACGGTCCCTCCCTCCACGTGCAGGGCCCAGAGCAGCAGCAGAGTGCAGGCCAAGCGGGTAGGCAGGGCTCTCACCGAGCGCGCTCAGGAGGCCGTAGGTATCACGCATCACGTCCCGGTACAGAGCTCTCTGCGCGGGGCGCAGACACCCCCACTCCTCCGAAGAGAAGTACACAGCCACATCGGCGAAGGTTACAGCCCAGGGATCCCCGCACTTGGGCCCTGAGTGGTTCGGAGCCCGCGCAGGCAGCTGAGCCAAAGGCGGTGCCATGGGAACCACCAGCTCCGGCAACAGGGCACTCGCTCTGCTATCGGGTCTGGTTACGCGCAGCACCCCGCGTTCACGATCGTCCCCACCTCGGGCCCAGGGGTCGGAGGGAGGGCCTCAGAGCACAAGAGGGTAGAACCGGCCACTTGGGGGCCCACTAGAGTGACTTAGAACTGAGCAGGGCAGAGGGTACATAATCAGAACTTAGGAAAAATGGCGGCAGCGCAGCATCTCGAATTCTCTTTCCACGCAGTCGTGCCCATTGTGACGCCAACCCGGCTTTGCCGGGTCGCAGTGCCTTCCCGCCCTCGTCCAAAATGGCCGCAACGGCTACACGTGCCAGTCTGCGACACCCGCGGCGGTGCAGCGGCAGCCGGGACGGGGCGGGGATTTGTCCACGTGCGCGAGGCGGAACTACTATAAGCCCCACCCAGTTTGAGCTGGGCGGGGACGGCTCGGGAGGTCCGAGTGGGCGGAGCCTCTGCGGTTTGGTCGTTAGTTTGCTTCTCTGGGCCGTTAAAAGTCCAGCTCCAGTCCATCGCTCTCTTGTTCGGTGCTCATTATCTCAAAATGGAGTAGAGAAAACCTTTTCTGTTGGAAGTTTGAGACTGTAACTTCGGGGGGGCGGTGAGAGGTCCTACATCGTGGAGACAGCGGGGGGTGGGGGAGATACTAGGTTAGGGTCTGAGATGGGACGAAAAGACACTTTTCTACAAGCTTTCTCCCACGAGAGGACACAAGAGAACATTAAAAACGTCCCTTTCATTTTGTCACCTCTCTGTACCCACTGCTTATCCGTTGGACTGGAAGTGCACCGGGTAAGGCTGGAAGCCTTTTAGGGTGTCTGGACCCTCCTGAAAGAAGCACGGGCAGAGTTCACATCCCTGGGGGTTAGTACCTGAGTCCCGCAGCATGGGGACATGAGTATTCCTCATGGGCCTTTGGTGGAAGCGCCGCCCACTCCGGGGACAAGAGTTGGAGCCCTTGCTTGGCTGGAAGCATGGAGGTATTTTGTGCAGCAGAAGCGGGTGCTGCCGCCCAAGCGTCACTCCCTGGAGAACACTGGGTCAGGTTGAAGTTTTGGCAAAATGTGTCTGTATGTGGGACAGGACTCAGGATGCTGCGTGAGGGCCAGGTATTGAGATGAGGCGCAAACTGAGGGTTTGGAGAAGGCCTGGGTTACAGGGAGCCTTGGCTAGAGTTAGAGACCAGGTCGTTGCCTCTGACCACAGAGACCCATGATGATTCCCAAACAGACGCTTCCCTTAGCCTCTTCCAAATTTATTATTTTTCCAGTGACTACTAGGAAACTGCAGATTCACAATTTACCTGTGTATTCCCCAAGGACTATTCATATTCAGGTGACAGTATCCTCACAACAGCAGAAGCATTCAGATGACCATTCAGCTCCTAACCCCTGCAGCCACCCCATCACTAGGTTGTGTTGGTCAGTCAAGTGGCTCGCCAGGCAGGGTCATTCATACATACCTCAAAACAAAGGCCTAGTGACTTTGAGGCAGAAAAGCAAACAGTCTCCATCTTAAACTTGAATTCACATACTGCCGCTCACCTAGAGCTTGGATGATTCATATGGTGTGGCCTGGTTGTGGTATCAATGACAAATGAGAAAGAGGTCAAAATCCTAGGATATAATGGGTATCATAAATTCGAGTCATCAGAAATTAGTAACACTAGCAGCAAAGAACATGCAGATGATGTTTCTTGCTCACCAGAACATCTCTTGCCAGTCCAGCTGGAAGTGGAACATTGTTGCCTCTTCATATGTCACCTGTCTGGCTTTCTCAGACTTAAACTTTCCTGGGGATGCTAAGCATCTGGATCCCACAGCTAGGACTCTACCTCCACCAAGGAGATGAGGGCTGATTTCAGGACTGGGAATCCTGAGGGGGAAACACTCATCACTAAAGGAACATATGCCAACCACCCGTGCACTCATTTGATGGAAATGTATCGGTACTGCTTGTATGCATTGTTCAGATGTTCTGGGTATTGGAGACAGTGCTTTTGTTTTGTTTTGTTTGAGACAGGGTCTCTCTACGTAATCCAGGTTGGCCTTGAATTCACTATGTAGCCCAGGCTGGTCTCAAATTTGAGGCAATCATCCTGCTTCAGCTTCTCAAGTGCTGGGATTACAGGCATGTCCCACCTCCCCCAGCCTTGGAGACATTGTTGAACCAAGTGTCTACTTTAAATTTACATTAACCTGCACATCTGTAATCCACTTGGGAGGCTGAGGCAGGAGGATCTGCACAAGTTTCAGGCTAGCCTGGGCTACATAGTGAGTTCATGGCCACCCTGGGAAAAAAAATATTCACTGGGGGACGAGATCTACCAGGTATGAATTCCACTGACGTTGACACAGGTTTGTGGAAGAACTGGGCAGATTGTGCTTAGGGCTATAAAGAGACCAGAGCCACAGTTATGAGGCTTCTCTAATGAGGCAGAACTCCTCAAGGATTTTTCTTGCAGATAGCCTTTGAGGGCATTAAAGGGTAAGTTAAATGTCCAAATATAGCCGAAGTAGAATTACGAGTCTGGAAGGAGAGAACTGTTTTGTAATTTGAAGGAATGTTAGCATGCCATGCACCATTAAGACCATTGTGCGACTGTAATCCCAGCGCTCGGGAAGGTGAGGCAGGAGGCTATATACTGTAGTAAGCTCAAGGCCAACCTGGACTACATAATGAAACCCTGTCTCAAAAATTCAAACAAAAAAAATTACATCTCGAGACCATTGTGCTATACATCTAGGAAGCCACTGGAGGAGTTTGGCAAGGGAGGTTGTTAGGCATTTCACTGAGGTTCATCTGGCGGAGATCCTGGAAGTGAAGTGAGCACGGGGCGCGTGTGGAGGTAAATCAGGCCCTGGGTCTTGCCTGCCCCACCCAGTGCCTTTTTCAGAGATCAGGTTCAGGACGATCTCAGGACCATGCTGAAGACCCATAGACCCCTGTAACAGAGACCCCATTGGGACAAGCACGCAGCCACGTCTGCTCACAGCCTTTTGCCATCTTCTTATGTGTGACCTGTCTTTCTGGGCATCCCCATGTGGAACCAGGAGTTACCCTGTTTGGAGAGATGAAGCTAAAGAAACAAGGTCTGAAGGTTGAGGGAACTCCATGCAACGGTGACTGGAAGGATAGGGCTGCTCTAGGGCAGAAAGAAATGCCAGCAAACTTGGTGGTCCTGATATAGGGGCACGAAACTCCCAACCTACTAGATGTCTAGTACGAGTCTGTGGTCTCTAAAATCGAAGAATGAATTTTAGGAACAACAGAGGTTAAGAGCAGTATATATTTATTGAGAGACAGAAGGGGTCCCGAGTGGGTTGCCAAAGACTGTCTTTTCTAGGGACTTTTATAGAGCAAAACCATGAGGTGAGATGAGTCCAAAACGGGGAAAACGCGGGAACTCCCAAGGCAGATGGGCATGAGGTGGGACAGAACTATAGTTAACCAATAAGATTAATTGTTCAGATAAAATTGACCAAATGAGGGACAAATGGGGAAGCAAGTCACATAGCAAGCGGGCATGCAGAAAGAGCAGTGACACTTCCTGTGGGGAGTTGGGATGGTGATTCCTGGCTTCCTCAAGGTGATCCATACCTATTTAGGATATCAACCCCTGATGTTTATACTTAGGGTATGATTGCATTTGTCTTGCCTTTTGTCTTGTGATCTGGCATCACCACAGTGGAGGTGTCTGTCTCCTCCAAAGTTGCAAGGTATCTGGTCTTCTGTACTGAGTCCTTTGAGGGTTCAGCCCTGTCTGACTGCCTATAATATTTCTGACTAACTCAGCTGCCTGTAACAGTCCCAAGGCCGAAAAATGACGGTGCCCTCAGAAAATACAGTAGCATGTTAGCTTCTTTTCATGTAACAAAGAGATTTTACAAACCAGGCGTGGTAGCACATGCCTTTAATCCCAGCACTCAGGAGGCTGAAGCAGGGGGATCATTGTGAGTTCAAGTCCAGCCTGGGCTACAAAGTGAGTTCAAGGTCAGCCTGAACTGCATAGTGAGACCCTGTCTCAAAAAATAGGCGTGGAGAGCCGGGCGTGGTGGCGCACGCCTTTAATCCCAGCACTCGGGAGGCTGAGGTAGGCGGAGCGTTGTGAGTTCGAGGCCGGCTTGGGCTACAACGCAGCCGGTGCAAGGCCGGCCTGAGCTACATAGTGCGACCCTGCCTCAAAAAACCAGGGCCGGGAGTTCGGCTCAGTGGCTTAAGCGCCTGCCCTGGCAGGCGTG
>RJWM01023133.1:0-32626 GCA_004363535.1 Dasyprocta punctata | reverse complement strand
GAGTATGGTCTCAAGTTGTGACCATTTACTTATAAAAGTCTCAATACAATCTTTCTTAATAGCTGAGTAGTACTCCATTGTATAAAAATACCACATCTTTTTTTTCCATTCTTTGATTGATGGGCACTTGGGTTGTTTCCAAGATCTGGCAATATCCTTTTTTATGCTACCCCACACGATTCTAATCTTACCATAGAGCTCATTTAAAAGCTCTTAAAAAGATAAAAACTAACAAATTTTACAAAAGTCATTAAGACTCTCAGGCATCCTAAGCTATGGGAATAATTAAGGAAAAAATAACACAAAGTTTGTTGATTCTCATCTGTCCCCAACTTTCCACACTTAGACAATGCCTTATAACACAGGAGCTATTTGATTATTACTCTTACTTTTTTAAAACAGTGGTCTTACTTGTAAGTGGCAATTCTTAGGGCAAATCTGGGAAAGTACATACTGTTAATTATGTGCCAGCTTTTTAAAATTTTTTGTTTGTGTTAGTATATGTTTGTAGTACATAATGAATGCATTCATTGTGGAGAATTGGGATATGTACATAACATATCTCAGTTATTTTATTTTCTTCTTTTTCCTCCACTCCCCCCCCATTTTTTTCAGCATCAGATTCATCTGTTTATCTTATAAATCCTTATAAAGTCAATTATCATACATGCTGATTAACAGCCAGACTATCAGACCAAGAAACATATTAAACGTAGAAGGCAATAAAATCAATGTACACTTTTAGACACATTACCCATGCTGGATTACAATAACTTTTTCCTCTCTTTCTTCCTATTGTCTGCCTTTTATTTTGCATTTTATTTATATATTGAATTTCTCAAATAAGAGAAACCATGTGATATTTAAGCTTCTGTGACTGACTTACCTTACCTAACACTATAGTCCCAAGGTGCTTTGAGCTTTCTGAATTTACCAAAAAGTGCCCTCTTTTTTTTTTTTTTGACACATGTTTCACACCTCTAGCTTTATCTTAGTGTAAAAATCATGTAACTGTATTAGTATAAATAAAAACAAGCCCCTTCAAAATTGGATTGAACAGTCATAATTGTACTGGCCTGCCTTACAGCACTGCCAGGGCCATGGCATATGGCTCTCAGTAACCCTTGGAATAGCACTATGCACCGTAGTCTAGGGCTGGTGGATGTGCTTTGAAATCCAACTCCACTGCTGCAAGACTTGTGTGATTTGCTAATGGAAAGTGGCACCTTTTTCCTAATAGGTGGGTATTTCTGTAATTTGTAGCTCACAGTGGGCACCTTTTTAACTCACACAAAGATACTGTCAATGTTAGAAGTGACTCAAAGGACTATTAACCCTTTCTAAAAATCAATCTTACAAAACCTATCCACGTTAGGAATTACATACTACAATTTTTTCTCATTCTTTCAATGTGTCACATACAGAATAGCTCTAAAAATAAAGAGGTAAAAATATCATTAATTTTGCATAGGTAAGCAAGCAATCAATTCCTTCATCTTGAAATTACCTATCACCAGATTTCCATGTAATCTATATTATCTTAATCATTAGGCAGCAAACAAACACCTCTCTACATGTGTGCAGGGTGTGTCCCTTCAGGAAAGCCTGATATAATATTTTCCTATCTTCCTTAAAAAGAGCCAGATTTTCATTGCTATCTCTGAGCTGTGAAAAGCTGATCATCTTGTGTATACAGCAAAGCTATGTCTGAAAAATGTAGTGAAACAAGACTGTATAGAGAATTTGCAGTCAGTTATAACTGACAGTGCACTTAGCTTAGGAATATCAGGTAAAAGTATCATAAATATAAGCCACCACACTCATCTTGCCTTCAGTAACCATAACAATAATTTCTAGAATCCTTTCTTCCTTCTGCATCCATAAACAATTAGCATCTCTTTGTTAAACTCTAATTGCTCTTCGTACACAGCTGTGCCACAGTACCACTCAAGAAAGAAGCCTCACTGTTAAGATAGTTATTAATAAAATAATGCCCTACCAAACTAAAAGGGTCTGGGGAGTTCAGGAAAAGCAGGTTACCCCCACATCCTTTCAGAACACCGTAGACCATCTCTTTAAAAAAAAAAAAGAAAGGTAGATATAACACAGAATTTTTAAAAAAAACAGTAAAAAATCAATATTAGTTAATATGTTACATATTGTTATCTTAGAAGTAGTTGTTCAAATTATAAGATCTAGGCATAAAAAGTGATCAGCCAATCAAACAATGACAACATAAACTATTCTTTTTGATGAACAGAATTAGCAGTATAGTTATCTATCTTGCATGCTTATACATACATAGTTACATGTGTATACCTACATACATATAATCATTTCCATTCTTTCATTTCTCCTTTCCCCTATCCCAGCGGTTCTTTAATTTTTAGAACTTTCTTTCTCTTTCATTATTACAATATCTGTTGTACATTTTCGATCTTATTACTCTTTCAGTTGTATTTTTACACTAGGGAGACAATACAATATTTACAAATGTGAGTCTGATGTATTTCACTTATGAGTATAGTCTCAAGTTGCCTCCATTTACCTATAAAAGCCTCAAGATCATCCTTTTTTATAGCTGAGTAATATTCCATTGTATAAAAATACCACATCTTTTTCATCCATTCTGTGATTGATGGGCATTTGGGTTGTTTCCAAGATTTAGCTATTACAAATTGTGCTGCTATAAACATGCATGCACATATATCACTGTGACATGACACTTCCAATTTTTCTGTAAAATACCCAGAAGGGGAATAGCCAGATTGAATGGGACTTCCAATCCTAGCTTTTTTGAGGGATCTCCACACTGATTTCCACAGTGGTCGCACCAGTCTACACTCCCACCAACAGTGGAGAAGCGGTCTTTTTTCCCCACAGCCCCGCCAACATTTACTATCAGTTGATTTCTTGTTGGCAGCCATTCTTTCTGGAGTGAGATGGAATCTCAATGTTGTTTTAATTTGCATTTCTCAAATGACTAGTGATGTTGAGCATTTCTTCATGTATTTATTTGCCATTTATATTTCTTCATCCAAGAAGTGCGTGTTCATCTCAGATGCCCATTTTTGGATTGGGTCTTTGAATTTGGGGGGCCTGATGTTTTTCAATTCTTTATGTGTTCTGGATATAAGTCCTATATCTGAGGGACAGTTGGCTAAAATTCTTTCCCATTCTGTGGGTTTTCTTTTCACTTTATTGGTGATTTCTTTTGAAGTACAAAAACTTTTTAATAAGATGAGATCCCAGTTGTTGAGTCTTTGAAGTACTTTCTGTGTGGTTTGTGTTTTGTTCATGAACTCTTTGCCTACCCCATGTCTTCAAGATTTCTATCTACTTTGTCTCCCAGTAAATTTAGTGTTTCTCTTTTAATATTTAGACCTTTGACCCATTTTGACTTTAGTTTAGTGCATGGTGATAGACATGGGTCTAGTTTCATTCTTTGGCATGTGGAAAGCCAATTTTTCCAGCAACACTTATTAAAGAAACTATCTTTCTTCCAGTGAACATGTTTAGCTCCTTTGTCAAATACAAGGTGACTGAGTGTCTTTGTAGTTGTATTTGTATCTTCTAATATGTTTCATTGATCCTGCAGTCTATTCTTTTGCCAATACTATGTTGACTTTATCACTGTAGCTTCATAATATAATTTCAAGTCAGGGATTGAGATGCCTCATGCCTTGCTTTAGTTGCCCAGAATTGCCTTTGCTATTCTAGGCTTAGACCATCTCTTAAACACTAATTTTCTCTATCTTGTTCTCTTAACTATAAACCCCTAGTGAGAGGCACAAGAATATGGAGGCAAAGAACACGGCCTCTCTCACAAGGAAGAAACAAACAAAAGGACAAAACTTCGCTTTCTTGTCTATGACTCATACTCTGAGTAACATTTTGGCCACTCTTTTAAGATTGTAAGATGCAGAATATTAACTGTTGTGGTTCTCTTAATTATTTTGTTATGAAATTCTGGTTTTTTATGTAAGTAGAAAGCATGGTTTTTGTATTTTGTTTATTACTATCTACTTGTATTATATAAAAATAAAAATAAATGAGTAATTTTTGAAAGAACATGACCTCTTGAACTACACTGTATTTGTTTTGAATTCCAGCTCATCCACCAACAAATCTGTGTGAATAGAGAATATTATTCAACCTCTCCATGCCTCGGTATCCTCATCTGTAAACTGGTGCTTATAATGGCTTATTGTTGTGCAAATTACATGGCTTAACAGCCATAAAGAGCTTGGAAACATGCTTTGCATATATTAGATATTCAATATATTTAGACAAACAAGACATGTCATTTTTATTCATTGCTGTATACCTTCCCCTGACCCAGTTATTTTGTTAGTTTTCAAATTTTTAACTCACACCTACTACCTAACCACATCCTCAGCAACAAAAGCAAAGCTGAAAACCAACATTCAAGTCTATCAAACTATGCATTTGTGCTTTAGTAGCATTTTGGCTAAAGCAACAGAAAAGACCATTTCTGGCAGTTGTAAAGTACTGGAGATACTCACTGAATTACCCAAGTCACTTTTAAACCTTAGAGTCTTTCACCCTTCAAAGTGACACAATACAGAATGACAACATTCCTATCCCTTTCTACTTGAGAAACTCCAGAAGCTGTTTATCCTAGAAATATCTTGACATGTTGGAAGTTTTCGGCTTCAGGAAATGAAATGTTCTACAGTGGCGGATTGAGATATTTGCAAATTTGACATGAAATTACTTCACATAGTGTAGAAAAAAAGTACTCTTCAAAAAGAAAAACCTGATATGAAATACGCATAGATAGATATAGTTTCTATATATTTAACTTACATGTGATCTCCATCTGTATGCATCCCATAATAATACACTATTTGCAAAATCCAGTAAACAATATACTGGTTCACACAGTGAACCAGTTAAGCTACATTTGCTTGCTAGCAACTGAGTCTCTGACCAACAGGGGGTTAACAAAAAACACATTTTGTTTTTCATCCAAGAGGTTTACTCCTTACTCACCTTCTGCCATCCTCAGCAGGTTGGCATTTCCATTCTCAGACTTCTTGTGTAAGAGTTAGAAGGAAACTGCCTCAACGCCAGATCATAAATTCACAGAGCATATTCCAATGGAGGGAAGGAAAGGAGCCAACTCTTGCCACCTTTCCAGTTATCTTTTCCAGAAGCACCGCTCAGTCCTACCCAGCACCCTTGAACTCATATTTCATTGGCCAGAACCACAACACATGACCAGTCCTGGCTGCAAGAAAATATGAGAGAGCATCCAGCAATCCCAACTTTTAGCATGGGAGGAAAAAAAACAGGGAAAAGAATGGTCACTGAGTAGACAACAACAACATCAGACCTGTTTACAATGTCCTTTTCCTGATCTTTCATCTAGAAACTTTTAATTATCTTTTAAAAAACAAAGCATCTGTCATCAGTAAATCTCCTCAAACCCAATCCAAGCCAGCACTGAGTGTTCATTTTTCTGTGAATTGACAGCACTCTGTGCAAGTGTACACAAATGTGCCCTATTTTGCAGTGTTTTGGAGGAAGTTTATTAAGCACTTCCAGAGCCATAAAAACAATGACCAACTCAGTAATACAGAGTCTAGTGTTTCTTCCTGGTCTAGGGCAGGAAATACACAAGCCCAGAATATCTTGTCCTACCAGAGAGCACAGAAGCTATCAAAGAGTACCAGGACTATGTTGAAAGAATTTAGGATCTTATGCAAAGAGATCCAGATGGTCAACCACCTACTGTGTACTCACATGGTTGTTTTTCTGTGTGCATGCATCTCTGATATCTCTCCTATATACAAATTTCCTCTTATAAAGACATCAATAACTGCATTTTAACTACATTACCTCTTTCAAGACCCTATCTCCAAATATAGTCACATTCATGGGTCTTAGAGCTGCAACACATGCAGGTGGTAGGGGACACAATTCAGATAGGACAGCTGCTATCCTAAGCAATTCAACATCATGACTTATCCTGGCAATTTGTCTGACTAGGCAAGCTTCCTCTAAAAACCAAAAACAAGAACAGAGATTCGGTCAAGGTTGGTAGTGGCACTTCATTTAAATTTACTCTCAACAGATTCTAAGTATTCAAAAAAATTTAATCAGGTCTAAAAGAAGACAAAAAAATTGTTTTATGGAAATGGATTAGGACATCCAATTTCCTATCCAGGCCCAAAGAACCTGTCATAGCTTGAATAATCAATATCTTTCTGACTTTGCTTGAGGCACCTTATCCCATGCAGAGAAATGGATGTGTGCATAGAAAACATGTATTTGCCTCCATACAAGGATGCGAAGAGTCAACATGAACCCCTCTGTGTACCATCTGCATTAACAGGGAGAGACACAGGAAGCTTCCTGCCATGAGCAGCAACAGAACTTATCCTCTAACATCCAACAATGCCCTAAATGGCCTCCACACATGTACTCGCTGCCTGAACTCCTTGCCAACCTCTTGTTTAAGGGTTCAGCAGGAGCAAGCAGGGCATTCTGTTCACAGGTGGTTTGGTTTGCCTAAATCCAAGTTTTCTAGGCACCTGAACAAATCTCAGCAGTCTTTCCTCTCTTACTCCTCCTTTTCCCATCAGTCTGCCAATGAGATACAAAATTGTGGTTGCTTAATTGGGCATTGTTTTGCTACCTTAAATGAGACTGTTTCCAGGGACTTCTCTGTGTCCACCATTTATTGGAGCTTGTTTTACTCCAAGGTCTCATCTAATCAATATATTGGCTAAGCTGGCATCATTGTGGGCTCAAAACCAGACCACAGAAGCCTGTCAGACTCTCCTGCATTGTTCCTTACCTTTTCACATCAGCCAAAATGTAGGAAGATTTTCTTTTCCAATATTGCTGCGCACACATTTGCTTCTATGTAAGGACTTGTATATATTGTTAATGTAGAATTATACCTGTACCAATTCCAACATGCCTCTCATCATCACTTATTGACACAAAAGGATCCTTGGTCCTTAATTTATCAGACTGACATAATAAGTTACACAAGTTACACAACTCTTCATTAAATGACCCCCAGGATTCCTGCAGCCATAATCTTCGATCATTCTGAATTTTTGGGTTCCCCAAAATTTGCAGTCCCCAAAAAATCCCACCAAATAATATCTTGGTGCCAACATACAGGGCCACTGAAAAGGGACTAAAGCAGAGTTCTTACTAAAAAAAGAAAATACCTAAAAGTTGCAGTGTTAGAGAGAGCCACAGCTCCTGTGGCATTGACAGAGGGAGCAAGGAAGAGGTTGGCAGAAAGCACTGCGGGTGAGAAGTGTAGCGACACTTCAGAGATTCCCAAGCAGCAGAGGGTATCCTTGTTCCCAGATTCCCCAACTGTACTCTCTTTTACAGCTTTTCTCTCCTTGGAAATGAACACCTATGTTTCGATTATGACTCCTGTCAGCAAAAAGAAAAGAAACTGAGAAACTGTTATCAACACTTCTTTCTCAATAAATATTGCATAAGCATGAAAAGACCCTCAGTGCCAGACAAACTTGGCTTCTAATCAGGAGTTTTCTACCTGCTATCTTCATAGATTTAGACAAATTACTAACTTCGTTGAACTTCTATGCTCTCTTGTGTAAGATAAGGATAATTCCATCAAAAGGTGATTTAAAGGATTAATTGATGTGCTCTGGATAAAGTACCTGCCACATGGTTTAGCTCACCAAATGCTTTTCTTTATACAAAACTCCCAAGGGCCAAGATAAATATGAAATGATTGACCACAATATTTCTTTTATTATCTAATAACAGGAAGCAAGAAATAATAGATGAAAATATATTAAATTGTGTCAGATAAGGGACTTTATATTTAATCCTCCCGTCTGCCACATTCTAACAGAAGGTTTTCACTTCAATTGCGGCTATCACAAAAGCTCAGGGGAAATGCAGTCATTTGTCTTTTGCAGCTTTCTTTAAAATCTAAATGTCAACATGATCAAGTCAGTACAGTGGACAGGAGCTAAGATTAAGCACAGCTGTTCAAACCCTTGCAATAAGACCCTATGTGACTCCCATGCCTGTTCATATGGTTGCTTTTATAGTCTATCCTGGTCTACCATAGTTCTAAACCATGGCTGGCCACACTCAGATCAAGTCTGTTTGTCTATTTTAAATGTTCCTAGATAATTCCGATGTACAGGAAGGTGGTTGTGGAGGTCCCCAGGATGCAGAGAAGAACGTACTATAATCTGACACTGGGATGCTAGGGAAACAAGTTCCAAAAATGGAACCAAATTCAAGACAAGAGAAGACACAGAAGACTTGAGCAAAGGGAAGATTCACTGATGTTAATTAATCTGCAAAATCGCCTTTCTGATTTAGTAACAGACAAACACCTCAATGAGATCTTTTTGCAATGCTAAAGGAAAATGCAAAAGAATTTGAGTTAACAGAAAAAGAGAAGTAACCTAAATATTTTCTGACAGAGAAATCAAAAAATTAATGTTGATATTTTCATACAGTAAATTTTATACACACATTAAAATGAATTAACTAGACCTACATGTATTAATGTGGATAGATCTTGAAAACATAATTTGACTAAGGAAAAAACCTACCTTTTTGCAGTGCTAGGGACCAAAAGTAAAGTTTTTATCAAAAAATAATATTATATATTATTATAGGTATGCAATACGTATGCAAAGGTTCTAAAATGTAGGCCAAACAAGCAAAAAAAAAAAAAAAAGAATAAAGTTTGTATCTAGAACCCTGGGATAAATTAGAGAACCAGAAAAATACAACCAGATATAAAGGAAGGAGGATATGATCAAAACATAATATATGTATGCATGGCAATGTCACAGTGAAATTTATTAACTCATAATTAATACATGTTAATTATAATAAAAATATAATAAAAACAAAATACAATATAATAATTTGAATATAATATAATAATAAAATATAATAATTTTACTGCATAAACTTTAAGTGCATCTTTGTTCAAGGGAAAAGATAGCCATAAAACACATTCTTAGAAAATCTGGGGAAATTTCAATATGTATTGAATACTAAATAATTTCATTCAGTTATTGTTAATTTTTTTAGAGACAGTAATATTATGACTCCTGTAAGAATAAGCTTCACTTTTAGGAGGTATGTACTAAAGTCTTATGATATCTACAACTTACTTTCAAATGGTATAGTAAAACACATATATTTTGTCTAGACACACACTCCCCCAAACAGGCAAAATAACCTTAGGGCTTTTTGGTAAACTATAAAGAGTACAGGAGTCCCTAAGTGGCAATCTGAGATAACTACAGTGATGGTTGTTTCTAGAATTGCAAATGAAGGTTGATGCTTCCAAGCCTGAAAGCCCCAGTAGGAGACTGAAAGCCATAGTCCCCAGGATTGTTTCTTTAGCCTACGCATGGATGATTTCTCTACCTGCAGGACCAATCTATTGTCTCAGCATACTTTGCTTTCTGCCATTATGCCTCCAATTAACATAGTGCAGTTTTCTGTTTGTCTCTATCCCCTACCAATCCATGAATTCCATGAGGTTAGAGATCATGTTTATCTGTTGTTGCCCTGTCAGCACCTAGTGCAAAGCCTAGTGCATAGCAAGTCCTTAATAAATATTTGTTCAGTTAATCTACTATGATCATCTTCCATAAAGGAAGATGTCCTATCTCTTCTCAGCTACCCAGCCATGTCACAAGACCCAACATACACTATTACCATGCCCAAGGGAGGTTTTTTTCTGATCAACATTTGCTACTGTGCTATGTACACCAGAGTCACAGTTGAAGCTGTTACAATCCCCATGCCTGTCCAATAGTTTCTTTAAAAAGTATTTATTTGTACCCATAGAAAGGTTTGTGTGGTATGATTTGATAAATCCAAATATTCTTTACTTCCCTGCTCCTCCAAAAGCATTTACTATCTCCCTGAAGTTCTAGGGATGATAAAAGTCAGATAGCTCATGATCCCCTGTTCATTTCTAAATGTAAATAAATTAGATTCAAGAATTCTTTATTTCACAAATCACAGACTTAGTAATCAAAAATCTCTCCCATCTGTGACAATTCTTGGTGCTGATATCCCTATTATTAAGTTTTCATAAACATACTTGTTGCATGTATCCACAAATTAAGTACATATAGGTTATTCAAAATGTTACGTATAATGTTCACAGTGTATATCCCAGGGAATTCTCATTCTCTTTTACTGTCATGGCTATGAGTATGTCCAGTAAGATCAGCTTGGCTGATGGGGATGGTATTACCAAAGAAGAAAAGGGGCATGAGTGGAGACCGGCAAGAAAGAGATAGATAAAATTAAGATAATAATGAAAATACCAGGTGAAGAAATATGAAAAGTACATTTCAATAAGTTTACATGAGACTGAGGAACTCTATAAGGATACAAGACAGAGAAAAGAAACAAGAGAAGAAAGTAGAAAAATACTAATCCATGATCAACAAAACGAGTAGATAAAAATACTGTAGGAGTTACATTAAGAGGAACAGAAGGTTAACAAGCCAGAAAGTTCTACCCAACTCTAAGCTTCCTGCCTCACACAATCAATATGTGAGTAGAATTTCTATTAAACTTCTGTGTATGTTAACACACAAGAGTTTGCCATGAACGTCATCGTTTTGTTAACATTTTTAATGAAGCAACACTGCATAACTTATCTTTTGTGCTAACACAGATCTTCATCAATTTATTTGTTGAAAATATGGGACATTTGCACAGGAACATTCTTTTCTCTAAATTCACAACTAAAATATCAAAATCCTCTTCCCAGAAATTCTGAAAATTATTTTGGTTATTTGGCATAATGATACTGTTTAATTCACCTCTTAAAACCAGTAATTTGCAATGAATTTCTTAAAAAACCTTTAAAAGGCCAGGGATTTAGCTCAGTGGCATAAGCACCTGCCTGGCAAGCGTGAGGTCATGAGTTCAATACCTGGTACCTAAAAAAAATTCTTAAATCGCAAGATTTAGTGTTTTTCATTTAAAAATATAAATACTGCCCAACAACATAAATACTAGGTCCAACCTATGATTTTCAATAAAGCTTCATGAAAATACTTTCATGAAGTACTAGCCTCATCCCCTGAAAATAGCTATCTTTTATTTCAAATGTTTTTGACTAATATTATAATCTATGTTCCTCAGTAAATAATTTTTGGAATGTATCATTAATTACATACCCTGGGCCAACACAAGAAAACATTTTTTTTTATTTTAAAAGCAGAATTTTGAACATAAGCTCAGCAGCAGTCATCTGGGGGGAAAAATACTAGTGGATATTTGCCTTCAGAAAGGTTCCTCTGTAGCAACCTGTGGCCTGCCCACGAACCTTAATTAGTTTGAGAGATCATGATATAGAGCCTCTTCAAACTGGACAGGAGTGGTAGCTCTCTGTGGAGAAATAGAGCAAGCTTTTGTACCAGGTAATTTAAGGAGCAGCAACAGGCTAATATGTAGACAAGAGAGGGTGTAGCATGTGGTGTGGTTCTCAGCAGAGCGGCAGGCCCCTAATGAGGCCCAGTAGTGGATAGCAGCTGGTAAACTTGGGGCTCAAAATAGGAGGCTCTGAGGGCCTTTATTTGCTAACAAAAGACTGCAAATTGCTCAAAGGCCCAAGTAGGCAATGAGAACATGTTCATATGGTGAGCCAGTATATAAATTTTCAAAACAAATATTACAATATATGAATTTACATTGCAATGAAAATCAGAAGAGTCCTATGATTGTAGACATTTTGTTGAGAATAGATACAAAAATTGGCTATTAAATTTTATGTAAGAAAATCACCACCTGCTCTTCTGTCCATTCTGTAGCACCTGGACTAAAATGCACACAGTGTGTGTTGTAACTATTTGTATAATCATGCCATACACTGTCTGCAACCCCAGACCACTGACAGTTAAAGTATGATGGGTTTTGTAGAGAGGTACAAAATGAATGGTATTTATGCATGACAGAATTATTTTCTAGCTACCCAATAATAAACAAATAATGAAACAAATTATACCAACCACAAGAAAAAATTCAAATCCCTTGTGAGAAGAGAATACCAAGACTTACCAACATTTTTAAAAACTGCCTCTAAACAGGTTCTTGTGAATATGTATACACTTTCCTTATTCTGTACAACTTGTTTTCTAATAGCAAGTGTTCTCTTAGTCACACTGAGAGAGTAGAACAACCAGCGATTTCCAAAAGAAAATTACTCAAATAGGTACGAAATATACTATTTGGTTATGTATTTGACTTTTTCACCTCTCATTTCCTAACACTACTGTAAAATACTCAGAACTTTGTTCTATATTGTATACTCTTTAGATATGTTTTTCAGCTTTATTGGTGTATAACTGAGAAAAATTGTTCATAATGATTGTGGCGATTTGATATATACACCTTGTGAAATGATTACCACAATCAAATTAATTCATATATCCATTACCACACATAGAATAATTTTTAAATTATTGATCCATATTTGTCATAATTATTCTGTTTGCTCTTTTAAGTAACAAGAGAACACTTCTTAGAGTCATTATATATTGAATATAAAGAAAGACACAGTCTTGAACACACATCACAGGTCATGCTTTCCTCATTCTCTTATAATAATCTCAACAGCTCATTTAATTTTAGAGGAACCCCCTTAGTATTTCCAGACAGATCCTAACTGCAAGCCTTCATTATTCTGCTGAAATTTTTGCCCACCATAATTGTGACTCCATGATTTATAATCTAAAAATACTCCCACTCACATTTTCCCCATCCTCTCCATCTAATTCTTCACCCAATTTTTCCAGTCCTTCATCTGAAACAAAGCACCCCTCTGTAGCCAGGCACCAGGTCAGCCCCTCCTATCCCAGCCTGGGTCAGTGATAAAATGACAGTCTTCTACCAGGCTGGCACCTCCATTTTGTCAACCTCGCTCAGCCCTCAATGGCCTCACATTGTGCTCTCTACTGTATCACTCTTTTACCAGAAGTCCATAGTGGTTTATTTTCCTGAAGGATCTTCTGACATCAAAGCACTCCACCAACTTCTGGGCATTCACACTTGCCTGAAATTTCCACTCCCAATGTGGCTACCATAGTATGGATCTGAATTTCCCCAGAGGCCTACGTGTTGAAGGCTTGGTGGCCAGTCAACGTAGTATTAGAAGGAGGTGGAAACTTTAGGACACAGGGTCTGGCAGGAGGAAGTTTGGTCACTGTGGGTGACCCTGGCCATTTCTCTTTCTCTTTTGCTTTCCAGACACCATGCGGTGGACAACCTCTTACCACATACTTACACCCATGATGTACTGTGCCACCACAGGCCCAAAGCAGGAGTAACAGTGGACTGCAACTCAGAGCCAAAATAAACTTTTCCTCCCTTAACTTGATTATCTCAGGTATTTTGTTACAGCATCAGGAAGCTAACTCAGTGGCCATTTCCTGGCATGCCCAACTTCCCAAGCCACCCCTGCTTCTCACAACAGGGCTGTTTTCATCACATGCCTTTACTCGTGCCATCTCCCATACTATTGTTTTCTGTCTTTTGCACTTGTGTCTGGGTACTCAAACTAAATTGTAGATAGGAAATTAATTTTCTGCTGGCACTCAATAATTTAAGAGACACATACTGGGCACACTGGATGAATAAAATACAACATTATTAATTCTTAGCAACACATGTACGTACATTTGAAATGTAAATTATAACCCACATTCTAGATAAAAGATCATTTTTAACATTTTTCCCTCCATTTGCAATGATTTGTGCTGTAGCCTATACCTATTAGAGCAGATAATTACATTGACCCAATAACAACATTTTTACCTCATCCAATACACACACATTTGTTTTCTCTCTCTCTCTCTCTCTCTTTCTCTCTCTCTCTCTCTCTCTCTCTCTCTCTCTCTTTCTCTCTCTCTCTCTCTCCTTCTCTTTTTCCCCAACTTTGCAATTCATTAAAGCTTATTCATTGTTCACAATATTATAATAGTCTCACTGGAAAGTGTCTCATCATCTCTTAATGAATAGGGTAAAAAATTGATCAACAGAAAGTGTGAGCAATAATTAGCCTAGGAGAAAAGGACAAAGAAATGTAGCCCCACCCTTTCCCCACTCACACCGCATCCTCCCTCCCGGCACAGGCTGCCCCCATTCCAGTCAGGTCTTGGTGCCCACCATACGCCACGAGGAAGAATCCCGAGGCAAGGACAGTTTACCTTTACAGGGAGTACATCAGAAGCTGATCTGCTCAACCAGGAATTTTGTTTCCTTTCACCATTTTTAGTAAAGACTCAAATTCTTGTTTATAATTCATGCTATAATAAATGAAGAGTCCTGGGCTCTGAAAACAGATGATCGCTTGATTTATCTCAGCAAATGGTTGCAAACGTGCACACGTGTGCCCAGCGTGTCTCTCTCTCTCTTTCTCTCTCTCTCCTTTCCCATAGCCTTCTTCTGTTCCTGATGAGCTGACCCCATCAGAACTCTCCAGTGTACGACACTCTTCCAATTACAAAGTCCATTCAACTTTTATTATGGATCATAATGAAAATACCTGCCTCAGGCTAGAGGAGTAGGAGGTTTGGAAGTGAGAGAATAGCAGCTACTAGGCAGGGGCCAAGCAAAGCACCAGGCATCTAGGGTTGGTGGCCTTAGGGGTCAGTCATTTGTCACAAGCTACAGTTGGTGAGCTTCTGGGGAAATTACCTAACCTCCAAGATGCCACACTGCCAGTTTCCTATTGACAGATGGAGCCCTCAGTTAAAATATTCTCAGGTTTTGGATAAAAAGAGCTTAATCTTTACAACATTTATTTGTGTTTTTGTATTACCAAATGGCTTTAACTCATAAAATCATTTCTAAAATTAAGTTACTTAACCTTAAAATGATCATTTTATAGATTTTGTTTAGCAGTGGTCTTTCTTTGTATATCCAATTTTGCTAGGAAATCCCAAAACTAATGAGTATGATTGTGAAGTTAGCCTTTATTCCAGTGGTAAGAGTCATGCTCTTTGTAGATACCTTCTTTTGTATAAGTGCTCAGCCCAATTCATATTTGAAAATAACATTATTAAGTGTACTTTTATTCTCATACTAGTCAGAATCCCCTCTAATATATAACATCATTATAATTACTTTTTCAAGTTCTTTCTTCTTTACTGCGTAAGAAGCTCCAAGGAGAAAAAAGAACTTCCCATTTTGTTCAGTGCCTACCTATGCAAAAAGAAATCCGTTGAATAAGTGATTAAACTATGTAAATGGCTCCCTACCTTCAATCTTAGTGCTATCGTCAGGATATTCATGGCCTGCACTTGGATATGAGGCAGTGTTTTCCAGCTGTTCCTCAGCTTAGTATCTAGTATGACTGATCATCACCAAGAACACACCTTATTTAAGGATAGTAGGAAAACTAGGAAAAATCCCAAATGGAGAACTACACCTATATCCCCTCAGCTTCCCACATTATGTGATATTTTTAGGTGACTGAATCTATTTCTTCTTTGCTGCTCTGGGGTTCTGAAAAAGATAAAGGATGCCTACCATCTATGGGAAAGCCATCAGGTCTAAATTGAGTCTATCTGTAAACAGAATACAAGGATGTTTTCCTGCATCTTTGCCCTCAGAGTCCATGCCTAAGAACATTGAAATACCTGCAGCTTATACTTTCATGCCTATGTCTATAATCTTTTGTCTCCCTAGAAAATGTACTCTTAATACTGTGCCACTCTTCATTTTGGTGATTTTTTTCTTAGTCCTTCAAGTCTCAGTTCATGTCCTCTTAATGGTGACTAGATATCCCTGAACCAGTTGGTCAGGAGCTAGCAGATTATAATAGAAGAGGTAAATACTAGTTCCTGAGACCACAGGCCAACTTCCCAGCTTCTATCCCCTTACAGTGCACCACAGTGTGCTCTGAGCTTCCCAGAAACCCAAACAGAAGTGGCAGGTGCCAGGGTGAACCAGCTGCAATCAAGTAACCTGCATCCTTGGGCAAGAGGAGTAGGAAATTAATTAGTGCAAGTCAAACATGCTGACATGTCAATAATTCCCAAGGAAACCTTAACAAATGCCATTATCTGCTCACCCATCTTTTTATTGGATTGAAGTATCAAAGGAAAGCAAGACTGCCAGAATTTTAAAGAGTTCATCTGGTTATATTTCAAGTGGAATTAAACTGAAATTAGAAATCAAAAGCATCTACAAGAAAATCTTCTGAAAATTATGGGTGTATAAATTAATCTGGAGGAAAAGAAAAACAAGGGAAAATTATAGCTCAGAAAAAGAGAAAAGAAAAAGAAATCACAGTATAGGCAGAGATTTCAACAGATAAGACCTAGAGGCGAAATTGTAAAACAGACTGCAGTAAAATGAATTTCTAAACCTGTCACACCCAGGATCTTTTGTAAGAAAAGCAACCACTGGCACCTGGTGGTCCAGAAATTGTTTTACAACATAGGTCGAGACACTCCTGTACCCACCCCAGGAGAAGGAACTAGGGACACAGCTAACCCCAAAAGTGACCATCTGTAGCTGAACTCATGCAAAGAGCCCAAGATGGGAAATGTGCTTCTCTCTGTTCTTCTCTCAAGCAACAAATCTCGCCTTCTGGGATTTGGAATCCCATTTTCTGATGGAAATAGGTCTGACTGCGAGACAGTATATGAGCTAAAATAATGTAAGCAAGAATGTAGAGGAACAGAATTTACTTAATCATTCTATTTGTTTTCAAATTCTAGAAGTTGTTGGTCATATCTGTTTACTTCTTCAATTCAAAATGTTAGTAAAATTCCGTTAATTCTATTTTCTACCTAAATTTCAAGTTTTCTCATTCTCTTTGATAAAGAATGCCTTAAAAACAGACTTTTGGGGAAATGGATAAATTTAACAATTTACCCATGGGAAAGGCAAATACTTGTGTGATATGGTTCCTTAGTTTCTAAAAATACATAAATTTTCAAACTCAATTTCTCATAATTTCAGACCCAAATATTGAAGCTTGGAAATAGAAAGCATCTCCATCTTCCCTATGTTTGGATGAAAGATGAGTAATTGGAAGAAACAGAAGTCATGGATAACCCAGAGCCATACGCATGTTCATTTTTCCTAAATCTTTGATTGTACATGAACTGGTATTCCAGGCCCAATCTTAATTAATAACACGTAAAGTGAAATGGTTAAAAAAAAAAAACTACACCAGGGGAAGTACAAATTAGATTCAGTGTAATTTAAAATACTTTTAAAAAGATATTAGTCCGTATTTGTCCACACTCTATAAGTGCCATCATAAGACAAGCCAATATTTATCTCCTAAGTACCTCTTTCAGATTTGTTAGAACTATTCATGTTTTAGATCACATTAAATTTTATACATAAAATCAGTCACTTTACCAAATGAGGCTTTTCTTTATTACTAATTCATTTCAAAAGATTACATAAGAGGATATAGGACTTCCCCCAAAAAAAGAATTTTAAAAATATTGCCAGTCTCTAGATGAGCTGCTGCACTCTCGCTGTTCTAGCGTGCCTTCTCCTTCTCTAACCATGAACCAGTTTGTTCTATTAGAAGTCAGCTCCAAGCAGCCTTTGTTTATTTGTTTGCATCTGCCACAGGCAAGGCCAAAGGGCCTGGATGTATAAATGTATCTCACACTCAGAAGGAGGTCTTCAGGTCTTTGTGCCAGTAGCTGTGCAAAGAAGCTTAAGTAAGTGTGGGAAAATAGCAACTGTGGATCAGAATTTGCCATAAGGCAAGACCTAACACAGACTTTTTTTTTCTGGTTTGCCACAGACAGATGGAATAGCAACATAATAGACTTGGCCAAAGGGTCTCCTGAGCTATTCTCTCCATTGTACTCACGCAACGGAGACAGTAAAAACACAAAGGGATGGAGCTTAGGACGGAAGTGTCTCCTTAAAAGCAAAGCCCTCTACTGTTCATTAATTTCATCAAAAAGCAAGGGAAAGGATTGATGCAAAATGCTCCTATGTGTCCACCTTGAGGGTCAGTACATGTGTTTCTGAGGGTCAGACTCGCTGTGTGGGTACCAGTCCTCACACTCAGCATAAGGACAGGCAGCCAGCAAAGAAGAGCCAAGCTTTTTAAAACTGCGTCTTAGCTCAGCATGGCCTAAAAACTCAAATCTTGCTCTTTGGAAAAGCAGTGAGTATCAGCCATGGGATATGTCACCAAGATGAAAAGTTACCAATAGGAGCCACAGGAATGGTCCAGTCACACTCAACTGGCTTCACTGTATCTTTATAAAATCCAGTCACTCCACATAAATGAAAACATGAAAGGGAGAAAATTTTAAAGTTTTTCATTAATCTGATTAAGGAAGAACCTGCTGCCAATTACAATACTTACTATAAAACAAGTTGCTTGCAGATGCCTGAGGAAAAAAAATAAATCTATGTCACCCTTTCAGAGAGATTTTTAAAGGAATTCAGAGTTTTCATAAAATTCTAGTTTTCTAGAAATACGATCTTGAGTCAAATTTTGTGATATGCAAGAAACTGAAAGTCACTTTACGCCTATCTTCTAATAAGTTCTGTCCAGAACAAAAGCATCAAGAAACTCACCCTGTTTTCTAGCATCCATTGATGTAGACTAATATATATCAAATGCATTTCAGCCTGTTCTCATCATACATTTAAGTTCAAAGAAGGAAGTTGTCTACTGATTTTTCTTTCCTTTTTTGTCAGCCTGACTCGATTTGTATATTGATAGTCCAATCAAAAAGTGTGGTGTTTAACTTTTTTTAATTTATTATACTAAAAGACACATTGCCATTGATCCCCCTCAAAATACTCCCACTCACTTCAAACACATTGATCCCCTAGCTCTCGCCACTTTCTGATGCAGTTCTGGAAGTTCTCTGATTGCACCTTTGTGGCTGACTCAGTGTCTTGAAGCAACTCATAACATTTCCCTCTCATGGTCATTTTGACTTTGTGGAAGAGTCAGAAGTCTTACAATGCCAGATTTGATGACAAAGGTGGACGAGGATGCACCATCATTTATGAACCTGTGTTTCCCCTGGATGGCCCTGAGTAGCAGTATTCACACCTTATAAAGACTCACAAAGAGGACTTCCTGAACTGCTTCAGAAAAACGTAAAAACATGGAATGTGTGTTTGAAGGAAGGGAAGTATTTTGTGAGGCAATGTGTCTGGGTTTTGGGGTTTTGGGGTTTTTTTGTTTGCTTTTTTTTTTTTTTTTTTTTTTTTTTTTTTTTTTTTTTTTTTTTTTTTTTTTTTTTTTTTTTTTTTTTTTTTTTTTTTTTTTTTTTTTTTTTTTTTTTTTTTTTTTTTTTTTTTTTTTTTTTTTTTTTTTTTTTGCAATGTGTCTTTTACACATTGTAAACTTTTTTAATTTAAACTTTTACTGTATTTTTTTGTTTTGTTTTGTTTTGTTTTGTTTCACTTTGAAACAAGATCTCATTATGTAGTTCAGGCTGACCATGAACTCACTGTGTATTCCAGGCCTCTCTCAAACTCATGGAGATCCTCCTGCATCGGCCTCCTGTATGCTGGGATTACAAGCATATACCACCACACCCCCCTCACTATATGTTTTGATCACACCTCATACATACTATGAATGTCTCAAGTTTCCAGGAGTAATACTCAAATTTTTATGGTTCATTTTAAGTCTCTTTATATTTTTCCAGCCTTCCTTTATGTCATTCAATTAAAGAAAGTTTTTATAAAATTTTTTAAGCTTTTATAACTAAATGCTGTAAGATATAGTAATATATTTGAGCCAAGCACCAAAACAACATGGATTTATACAAGACTAATGAGACAAGATTTTCAAGTGAGTCTAACAGTGGTATTTGGAGAGAAATACATGATATTTTAGAGAAATGACTGGATTGGTTTCACCTAAAATATTGAAAATAGTGGAATATTTTCAAGAAAGTCTGTGACAATTTTCAATACAACTTAAACACAATGAAAAGAAAGTATCTTTCACTCTGCCAGAAAGAAAAGGTTTTTAAAAGTCACTAAAACTCCAAACACATTTAAAATGTGAAAAATGTTACCATTTCCAGTAATCAAGAAAATAATATATTGTGCCCACAGAGTGCTAGGAACCAAGTACTCAGAAATCTGTAAGATACAATCCTTGTTTTCTGTATTCGTAAGATATATAAAAACAGAGACTGACAATTGGTGCTCTTTTCACTCAAAATACAAACATGGGAGGAAATTGGAACATAGTTTATCTGACAAACTCCCTAGTCATTAATATTAAACTTTCATATTTTAAAGCTCATATGCCAGGGGTTTATCATTATACTTAAATTCTAAGAAGTACTAGAATTTAATAAATAATGTGTTATCTGTCAGTAATAAGTCAAAATTTATAATCCACTTAACTTCTTGATGCATTACCTGTATTTCTTCTCTAAAGAGATTGAAAAGTATTCATGTCTGTTTTCATTATAATTGACTTCCCTCATTCGCATTCTGAGGTGGAAGCATCTACCCCCGAGTAGCATTCACACTGTTCGTGTTTTGTAAAGAAGAAAGGACTAAGAAGTGGTCAGTCTAATAGCTCCCTGAAACACAATGTCTCCCCTTGGATCCAAGGGGGAGTTCAGGAGAAACAGTAATAGAGTTACCACTTAGCCACACAGTGTCACAAAAGCAGTAATTACCTGAGCAACCTGCTGCTGCCCTTTCTTTTTTCTGTTTTTCCTCTCCTGACATTCTCCCAGAGACATGGACTACAAAACCCAAGAGAATTGAAACAGTTACATATTGATGCTTTCAAGAAAAAGATGAGAGAAAAAGAGAAATATGACAGGAAGTATGGCTATGATTGTTATTGAAAATAAAAATAGAAATAAACATATATTATTATTTCAGTAGAGCAGATACACAATATGTGATTCTCTATGCTAGCAATGCACATACGTCTGATTTTTGAAAACCAAATTCCACAATGCTACTCCCACACCCAAATCTCAGAAAGGTGTTTTTCAGAGTAGGATTTTGGTATCATTCATTTTCCCCTGAAAATGACTGCTCTATTTTTTAATAATAATCATTAATATTTATGGACAGGTTTATTAATATGAATGCATAACTACCTTATGAGATACATGCTATTATTATTCCCAATATCAGTGTTATTACATCATATAATGGAAAGTATGGCATCACTTGAGTCTTCCTGGAAGCCAGAGGGCATAACAGAAAGTTCTAGAAGACATGCCTTGAGTTGAGACTTAGAGGATCAGTCAGATGTCAACTTGCTGAGCTCCCGGAAGCCTCCTCAAGAGCTTCAACTAGTGTGAGGAACACAGAGCTTGGGAAGCTGAATACTGGACTCTCTTGTAAGTTCCTTAGACTTTTGACTTTACACTAAATATGAAAAGTGATTCTGGGGATTGAACTTTTGTTTATCTCTATTAATTTCTGTGCCTCACCCAGCAAGCACACTATTTAGAAAAAATAGATGATGAACATTTACCTTAACTAAACTTAATTTGCCTGACATTCTTTTTTTTAACATACATTTGTCCATAGTTATTACTCAGGCAAAATTACTACCAGGAGATATCAGTAAATATTAATTATATGTTTTAATTTTCACCTACACAGGAAACATTTTCCGAAGAAAATAAATATGGCCTCTTTGTCAAGAGGAAACAAAGAAAAACTTCTAGAATAATAGCAACTCTATCAGAGTTCTAAAACAAACAAGAGGCTGGCAAAGAACAGAAATCTCCAAAAATAAAGTGTCAGATAATAGTAAACTGAGAGATAAGCAGTTAATATTTAGGATACTAAAATTACTTGCATAGGGAAACTCCTGATTAGTACCAGGAGCTTCTAAGACAGACAGTGTTTGGTACCTTTGTTGCTATACCAGAGGAAAAAAGGAATCCAAAATTTTAAAAAAGGCTTTGGTCTTCAAAATCTGGCAGAGTTAGGGTTTTTTCTTGCATTCTTGCTTTAAAATTGACTTAAGCAGAATATTAGAGCATAAATATATATTATCAGAGGTTATTTTCATATAACAAACTTAACCATGATATGTTCTTAACTGCAATTGTATTTACGCAGGACTAGCTTCCCTCTCTACCAAAAAAAAAAAAAAAAAGCCCAACATAGAGCTGTTTCACAAAATTTAGCATTAGTATTCTTTAAAGGAAAAGTCCAACTGTAATGGGTGTTACAAGAATCACTAATATTCTTTGAACCACTAGAAAATGGACCTGAAAGAAATGGCCTCTAAGTCAAAAAGTAAAAACCGGAGCACTTGCTACTCTACCCTTTCTCTTAGAGAGTCATATTTCAGGTAAGAATAGTGTCTAGTGATGTTCAACTCAGTGTTTTCCAAACATATTTAACCAACGAAACACTTTTTCAAATAACATCTCTAAGGGCCAGGAATTTGGCTCAGTGGCTTAAGCGCCTGTCTGGCAGGCGTGAGGTTGTGAGTTTGATCCCCAGTGCCGAAAAAAAATTTTTTTAAATGTTTAAAAAAAAATAATATCTCTAACGATGCTCTACAGTGAGTGGTTTACAAATAACAGAAAAATGTTTCTCACGTGTCTGGAGGCTAAAAGTTTGAAGTTAGAGTGCCAGCATGGTCAGGTTATGATGAGAGATCTCTTCTGAGGTACAGACTTGAGATTTTTCATTGTATTCTAACAATGGCAGAAAGAGGCAAGAGAGATCTCTGAGGACCTTTTTAAAAGGGCACTGATTTCATTCACATGGACTTTTCCTTCACGTGCTAAACTGCTTCCCAAAGGCCCCATATTCTAATATCATCACCTTGGAAGTCCATAGTAATCATTATTCAGGAAAAAATGACTGAATATATGATAGGGAAAAATAAAAACATAATTTAGAGCATTGCAACATCTTTCAATATCCCATGAAATCTTAGACAATCAAGTTGAAACAATTTCTTCCTCTAGTAAATGAATGACATATGCCATTCAGAATGCCCACATTAATCTTGTAAAACACAATTCAAGTCAGGTACCATATACAAATGCTTTGTTACTAAAGTCAGAAAAGGAATACAGATCTAAGTCAAAACTTATGCATCAGGACTACACAGTCATGCAAATTGATTTAGCTCCTGAACAGATTAATGAAAACACCAGGCCAAAATCTGAGAGGTAGAATGAAATCTAGAACTCAGGCGACACTTATGAAAAGGGAATAGCTCACTTTTCTTGCATACAACACACCAATAATTAGGATAGGATTCAAAGGAATTCTACAGACCCAAAAGAAAAGTCGTATCAAAGCAGGACATGGTGGCATACACCTGTAATACTAGCACTCTGGAGGCTGAGGCAGGGGAATCACCCTGAGTTTGAAACTAGCATGAAATATATAGGCTGTCTCAAAAAAACAAAAGTTGCATCAATAAGACAAAGCAAGTAACTGAGTGCTTTATATCATATTAAGGTTTAGAACTCAATTACAGTTCTACAAGGGAAACCATGATACCCATCAGAAAATATGATCAAACCTGGAAAGGAGAGAACTTCACCTAAGAAGCAACATTAGCATTCAAAAGTCATGCCTAGGGCATCAAGTTTCAGGTGAGACCAGCTGAAGTTGAATCTGGAAGTAACACTGAAGATCAGTGTCTTAGTTACTTTTCACTGGTTGCTGAGACAAAATACCTGATGCCCAAAATTAGGGAAAGAAAGGTTTATTTCTTACAGTTCTTGGGAGTTTCCGTCCATACTCAGCTGGCTCCAAGGCAGGGTGGCATGGCGGTGCAGCCATTCATGGCGGCTGCAAACAGCACAGCGAACTGGCCAAAAAGAGGGCAAGAGAGCAAAGACCCGCGGTTCCTCCCGCCCTTACACAGAATGTCAGCTCTACCCCTGGGCAGGTGCAACACTTACATCGCCAATCCCAGCGCCAGACAACAAACCAGTCAGGAAGGCCAGACTCAGCCTTGTCCAAATTACATGAGGACTTGGGGGGACACAGGATCCAACTAATACAATCAGCAAAATAGCCACTGAATCTAAAATCCATGAAAGTAGCCTAATTATAAGCTGTATGAGATGGCAGGGCCAGAAAAAAAAATGGCAGAACTGAAATTGACACTTACTCCTTATCTCTAGAACAGCAGGCAGAGGTGGTTAAGCTTTGGAACAAAAATGAGAAGCGTCAGTCAAATAACTGAAAGAATGCTATCTCTTAGAAAGAACTGGGGGAAAGGAGGGTGCTCTGATCTCACAACCGTGCTGAAAGATTGGCAGCCTTGTTTTTCCTTCTTGTCTTTCTAAGCCATTCCTACTCTATCATCTCTATTGTTCCCATTCTGCTCTTAAAAGACAATGAAAAAGAGAACCAAAACATAACCTTCTCCAAAAGAGTTCATACAAGCGAGTGGACCATCTCAAAAGCAATTTCATAAATACTATCTGAGCAAAAATGTCTACTCGGGGCCGGTGATTTAGCTAGGTGGCATAAGCACCTACCTGGCAAGCGTGAGGTTGTGAGTTCAATCCCTGGTACAAAAAAAAAAAAACTCTACTCTGTGGATTAACTGGCATAACATGTTTATCATGTCACCTGGCTCCACTGTCCTTCACTGAACTTAGTAATCATTTATTACCTACTTACAGTAACCTCAGCACTATAAAACGTACAATAGGAAAACCAAAGCAAGCTTGTAGCTCCAAAAAACCTTGCCTACTGAAGAGGCAAGAATACTTGAAAGGCAACATATAATCAAATGTTAAATAATCTTACCATCATTCATCATGAGGAACTAAGGAATTCATCATAAGAAGGAAACACCATAGAATTTACCATAGAAATTCAAATCCTTTCTGCCGGTGCATCTAACTTTATGAAAATATTGATAAAGTAGCCTCGGTAACAAATATGGGAGAAATAAGAAAAGGAAACAAACAGTTCCAGGCAGCTCAGAAGAAAAAGCTTTCATGACAGGTAGAGTCAGGCATAAGCCTTTTAGAGAAAAGCAGAGAACATTCCAGGAGTGGGAAACTGAAAGGGGAATGGTATGTGGATGGGACAGAGGAGACACTAGCCATTTTTTTAGAATTATGGAAATGGCAATAGATAAAACCAAAGTAGGCAGAACTGTATGTGGAAGCATAAGGAGTTAGGAATTATGAGGCTTCAAATTTGTAAGTTCTTAAGGATTAACTCACAGAATCATTGAATCAGAGAACCTCTCAGGGTTTTAAAAAAACTTCAGAATTATCTAACATAATTTTCAACTCAGTGCAATAGCAATATCCACATAGGATATCTGCCAGAAAATTTCCAGTGAAGAAATGAAAATTCATCATCTAATTGCTAGAAATTTCTTACTTGTAAAGTTAAAATTGTGCTTCTATTGACCTACAGAGGTATACAAAGATGTTAAAATGTATTATTTTGTTCCTACAAATCAAGATCTTAAGTGCCCAAGATAAATGTGTTTATATAGAATATATTACAAAAAAATCAGTGACTATCAGTTCCAAGATGATTCTAGTCCAAAACTCTAGATATATTTCAGTCCAAAATACCTCTAGAAATTGCGTTTATTTAAACAAGTTCTTCATTTTGCTGAGACAAATTTATATTCAAACCTATTCAAGTTGCTCTCAATGATACAGGGTTTGATGTCAAGACTACATTAGTGTTTTCCCAAAATGGAGCCTAACTTCAAGAAGCAAAAGGTGCAGGCTTTAGCCAAAATCTGCCTGATTCATAAACCATGTAATTTCTCTGTGCTGGTGAAAGACATGGTTCTCAGGAAACTTGTCAGTATTCCAAAGCATGTCAGTATTTAACACACTGCTTCCATTATGTGCCATACAACAATATAAAATAAATTTCTACTGCAATTTTATGTAAAAGGTTTTTTAAATTTTCTTTTCCTTATCTCTTGTCTATAAGGAGTCTCCTTAACAGGGCACAGAAGATCCATCTTCTCTGCAATGAATTCCAAGTTTCCTACTAACTCGATTGTTCCCCAAAACCATACAAATTATTGACCATTGGGACAGGGATCAAATATGCCGCTGTGTTGTTCCCTTTATATAAGATTGTATCAGTCAGTTTTTCATCACTATGACAAAATACCTGAGATTAAAAAAAAAAAAAAAGAAGATTTAGCCAGGCATAGCAGCACATGCCTGTAATCCCAGCTCTCAGGAGACTGATGCAGAAGGATTGTTACAAGTTTGAGACCAGCCTGGGCTACAAAGTGAGCTCAAGGCCACCTTGAACTGCAAAAGTGAGACCCTGTCTCAAAAAGACAAGAAGAAGAAGAAAAAAAAAGAAGAAGAGGAGGAAGAGGAGGAGGAAGAGGAAGGAGATTTATTTTGGCTTATAGTTCAGAGATTTCAGCCCATAGTAACTTGACCCCATTGCTTTAGGCCTGAGATGAGACCAAATGTCATGGCAGAGAACACATGGTTAATCAAAGTTGCTCACTTCATAGTGGACAGGAGACAGAGAGAGCTCCTGACAGAGGTGCCAGGGACAAAATACCCTTCAAAGCACGCCCCCAGTGACCCACTTCCTCCAATCAGGCCTAGCTCCTAAAGTTTTCACCATCTTTCAATAGTGCTATCAGCAGGGGACCAGTACATGAACCTTTAGGGACACTCAAAATTCAAAATGTAAGACATCTGAAGCAGTTTTGCACTATTGACACGTTGGGCCAGTGAACTTTATCATGAAAGATTGTCCTATCCATTGCATTGAACTTACTAGCATCCCTGACCCCTATCTACTAGATAGCAGTCGCAGCTTCCTCCTCCAGTCATGAAATCGAAAATGTCAACAGACACTGCCAAATATCCCCAAGGAGGCAAAACTGTCCTAGATTGAGATCCACTGATGTAAGGAAACAGTTGCAGTTAAAACTTGCACTGGATTCTGCAGTCCAGGCACATGTGTAATATGGTGGTGGCTGCCTTCTTGGCTTAGATCCACATAAAATCTGCTGTTTATTCCAATCTCTTCAGAGTAAAGTGTGAACACCCTGTTTCTTGACAAATTACTTTGATTATTAGATTGTACCACAATGTGCATCACTGTAAAGGACAGAGCTTCAGCTCTGCTGTCAAGACAACCGATGCCTCTTCAAGCAAAAAGAAAATCAAAGACTTGTAGAATGCCAGTTGAGTAGGAACCTTAAGCCAAAGGCAAGCGCTGTGGCCGTGGCTGAGCACCTGGCACTTCCCCACGAAAGCTGAATACTCAAGAAAATTGAGACTTCAAATGAGCTTCCGCCTAACAAGCTGTAATTTTGTTTCACTGTGGGGAGAGGATAGGCTGAGTTGGGGAAGAAACCAGAGGAGAATTCAGCATGACAGTCCATTTGCGAATTCAGCCAGGAGTTCAAGACAATCTTCAGAATGCCGCAAGACAAAAGCATCATTATCTGTAATTACTGCTTACCAGTAGCACAGATTGATAACAAGCTTCCTCCGCCAATCTTACCCCGCCATTATGAGAAGAGGCGATTAAACTAATTAACAAATCAACTTTTCTGTGTAACATTGGGCTCAATAGGAGAAAATAATGAGAAAAAGCTAGCTTATTGGAAGAGATGAAATGAGATAGAAATCTGAAGCTAACAATATGGATAGGGAGCTCAAAACACTGACAAATGTATACATTTTGACATTAGAAAATCTGACTGCACATCAGGAAATGTGAGGCTATTTGATCAAAGCTACAATTTAAACGGAAAGTGCTTTATTTGATCATGAAAAGCATCTGCGATCAGTGATCATGTATGACCCCATGTATCTGACAGATACAAATGTAAAATAATGCCTTACCCATAGAGAAGTCAAACTAACAACAATCTCAGTCATCTTCATGGTGGACACTAACTCAATAGAAACAAAAAATTCCTCTCAGCCACAAAGTCATTTTATAGGAAAAGACAGAGTTACTTTCATACCACGGCTGTATTTTGTACTCCTCTCAATTCTCCCTCTGCCTGAAAAGGGGAATCAATACAATATCTTTAACCTATCTCTAGCCTAAGGCCTTCTTCTACATCATAAGTGCTCAATAAGCAGGGACTGCAGCGTTAACCAGTGTCAGCAAACACCTAGAACTACTAGTACATGCAGTGTGACTACTGAAACTGAAGAATTGGGTTTTTAAAGTTAATTTTAATTTATCTTACTCAAAAAAAAACCTAACGTTTAATTCACTTATTAGAAAACTTTTAAATGTGTTTGGAACAACTTGGACATGTAAATCTGTTTTTTTACCTGTAACTATCATGAAACCTGAATAAAGTATCTAATAAGAATTTAAAATTCAGGTGCTATAAAAGTAAATTACATTTCAAAAAGGCTAGGTATTAAAATGTAAAATATATCTTCAATATCTGTATATTGACTATAGGCTGAAATGACAATTTTTTTACCTTTGGGTTATGTAAAATGTAAAGACATTAAAGACAATTTCACTTGTCCTGTTTATTTTGTTTAATGAGACTACCAAAACACTTTAAGTTTTATGTTTTCTCTCAGTGCTGGTTTATAGACTGAATTAGAGGCAACCTATGGCAGCATATCAGAAAGCAGCAAGGGAAAACTGCCAGCACCCCAAAATGGCATCCACAAGGGAAGGACAAAGAAAATTAATCAGCACAACAATCTAGTCATTAAAGTATGAGTATATACTCCTACTCATTTTAGAGATATCTGAGTATGATTTATTTATCTAACTCTTTAAATATATATTCATGATATACATGTTGTTTTCAAATATACACTGTGGAATGACTAAATTGAACTAATCAACATATTCATTACCTTGCATACTTATCAATTTTTGTGATAAGAACATTTAAAATCTACTCTTCAAATGTTCTCTTTTATAGTTTCCAAAAATACAATATATTGCTATTAACGATAATCACCCCATGCTGTAACATGTAACTGAAACTTTATATACTTTGACCAACATCATCTCAATCTCCCACCTCCCCCAAGCCCATCCTTTCATAACCATCATTCTACTCTACTTTTATGAAGTCAACATTTTAAGATTCCATATATAAGTGGCATCATGCAATATTTGCCTGGCTTATTTCACTTTTAACATAACATCCTCCAGGTTATCCAGTTTTTTGCAAATGACTGGATTTCATCCTTTTTAAGACTGAATAGTATTCCATTGTGTAGACATACCGCATTTTCCTTATCCATTCAACTACTGATGGACAGTTAGGTTGACTCTGTATCTTAACTGCTCTGAATAATGCACAATGAACTTGGTAGTGCAGATACCTCTTCAACATACTGATTTGTGTCCTTTGTATATATATCCACTAGCGAAATTGCCGGATCATACTGCAGTTTTATTTTTAAACTTTTGAAGAACTTCTATGTTGTTTTCCTTAATGACTGACTAATTTACATTCCTGCAAATAGTATATGAGTGTTCCCTTTTCTCCACATCCTTGCCAGCACTTGTTACCTTTAACTTTCTTTTTAAATTTTTTATTAGTACATGTTTGCAGTACATTATTACCTTCAATGTGCGGAGTTGGTACACGTACATAACACATATTAATTCTTTTTACTTCTCTCCCCCTCCTTCATCTCTTGGCTCCCCTCTCATTCGCAAAAGATCTAGCTCTCTATCATCTATCTTATACTTTGCACTTTATCATCTTTATAACAGCCATTCCAACAAGTGTAAGACAATAGCTCACTGTGAATTTAGTTTGCATCCCTCTAATGTTTAGTGAATTTTTTTCACTTTTTTACTTACCTGTTGGACATTTGTATGTCTGCTTTGAAATAACATACATATGTACTGTACCTCAAACACAAAGAAAGACATGGTGTGAATCTTGTCATTTTTAACAGTTACTAGCAAGTTTCATTTACCTTTATATTTCACTAATGTGTAACAACTCATTTAATTCCCACAACAATCTTATGAAACAGGGATCATCTCTACCTTTCCCACCTCATAGCAAAGGAAACTGGGACTCAGAGACGTTAATTCATTTGCCAAGACTGCATATATTTACTACAGTTTTCTAATATCCCTATCAAAATTCTTCCCTATCTACATTATATGTGGTTGACTAAAGTGCTTTTTCTCTACCTTTGAATATTGTTTTCTTCAGTGGACCCCTTAGCCTGAAGTGATTTAGCCCAGTCAACACAAGAGATAAACATTTCAGCAAATGAGCAACCCTCCACCACATTCTCAAATATCAGTAAATAAAGTCTGGCTATTGGAGAGGCCATGAGGAAACTGGCTTATAAAGCCTCTTAATTTCTGCTTAAGAGTTGCTACAATTTCTAAAATTCTCTATGATTTTTCCACATGGTAAATAACATTCTAGTAAAGTTTTAACAACAACACATGAAATCATAAACATGGTGATATTTGCATTGCATTACCAGTGATGATATAATAAAAGAAAAGATATTGTGATTTTTCTTAAAGTAAATCAAAAATATCTTTACTCTCTGAGACCTCACTCAATATAAGAAAAAGTTTCAACAAGGAAAGGTAAGAAGGATTAAGATGTGATAAGACACCTAAAAAGATGAAAGATTGACTGAGAATGTGGAAGAGGGTAATAATTAAGCAGGGTAAACAAGTAAGCAAACTAAAAGTTTAAATGAAGCGAATCAAGAGGTCAGTAGGCAAAATGAGAAGCGAAGATCAAATAATTCAAACCCCCCAAAAAAAAAAAAAGAAAAAAAAATAATTCAAACCCCTTGTGAAACACAGGAGACATAAAACTGAGCAGCTCAATGAGGAATGTGTTTAGATGAGTAATAGCAACATGAATCTGAGAAAATTAGAAACTTTTTAAGGGTGAGCATTAATGATTTAATAGCACAGAATGTGTAATGTGCTTTGTGCTGAGCTCTTTGGTTTCTCTATTTCTATTCATTACCCTGATTTTTTCCCTCTTTGATAGTTGTTTACTTTCTTTTTCAAATAAAGATCAATAGACTCAGAGACCAGGTATTATAATTTCAAGACAGGGAAATTAAGCATATAAAATTAATAGTCTTTAACTTTCATAAAAGGAAAATTAAGCATTGCATCGCATTCAACCATTATCTGTTTTAGCCTAATCAATAATGTGAGGGTGGGAAATAGATATTTAAAAATTTTGTGAACTAAAGAATATCCGGCATTTTATAGATGAAGAGTCCTGTCTTTTTCTGTGAGTGCCTGGGGAAACATCATCCTGTGTACATTTAATTATCTTCTGGTGTTTTCAGGATTACTTCTGGGAAATGAGTCCTTGTCAAGAGTGAAAAAAAGAATCAGGACTTTTTTAATCTCAGTGAGCCTCCACAGCACAGGCTGGCTTTCCCAGAAGCCCTTTTGTGACTCTCATTTGCTGCATTTTTTAAAATAGAAGATGCGAAGTAAAGAAGTCCTGGTGGCCTGTCAGTGCTGGATACTCAGGCAAAGGCCGGGCTATCATCATGAGGATTTATCCCACTTGCTATGTAGGCCACCTAACTGCGAGATGTAGGTCAAGATTCTGGACCAGAGCCACTAAAGAAGCCACGCTCTGAGCAGCCTGCAAAGACCGAGCCTGGAGCAAAGCTCTGATATGACTAACAGTATGTGCTTTTACCAGACCCTCTGATAGCAATGGCTAAAATCAGAAATAACTGCTTATGGAAAATGTACTATAAGGAACTTTAAATCTTTAGCTGAACTTTTCTTATCTTGAAATGTTATCTTTCTCCATATTATTATTATATAACATTGTATAGATCTCTTTATGGTTTAATCCCTGGAGACAACATGCATCCTTAATATTATATTTTCCCCAAGTCTGTTGTGTTTAAGTCCTAAGAACAAATTATTGAAGAGTCATGATAGAAACTACAATTCCAAACAACGGTAACAAAAAAATTCACATATAGAGATGTATTTGCATTTGATTTATTTTTAGTGCTTATAAATATTCTGTCTCTTTTTCATCTTTGTTTTTTATAGATAAGATTTTGGACCTTCAAGAAGAATATACCTTTTTTGCATTCATTTGAACATCTTTTCTGGTTTAGAACTTGTCTCAAGGGAAAACCTTGAAAGAAAATTAAAACTTCTTTTTTAAAGCCCACAGTAATTTATTAATATTTTAAAGCTTTTCAATACAGTAGCATACACAAATTGGATTTGTGCTGTTTGATATAAAACAATTGTTTTATTCCCACTTCAAGTGCTTCACTGTTTTCAAGCTTGTTAATTAAATGTTTTATTTTTTTTAATACTGTACAAGTTTCTCAAAACTTCATCTGCACCTGCTCCATTAATGAAAAGATGTCCTTGGAACAACTCCAGTTTATTAAGTGGAAAGCCATTTATTTCACATAAGAATTCAGTCTTTTACCTGTAAGCTTTAACATGAGTTAGTGTGTGTGCATTGTATTCTTTCACCTTTTATCTGCTGTCAATTAAGACAAGCATTTTTAGTGTGTAGGTAGAAAAAAGATACGTTGTTTGGAATGTCACTTCCATGGCTTGATGCTCCTGTGCACGTGCTGAGCTGACATCTCTGCAAAGCTATTTGGTGGCTTTTCTCTTTTAGCCTGGCCCTTTTGGTCTTGACCGCCATCCCTTTTCC
>RJWM01023132.1:0-32614 GCA_004363535.1 Dasyprocta punctata | reverse complement strand
GTTTTTACCTCATCGGAAATTTTGTAGACTCTGTTTTTCCTGAATATACTTTCTCACCATGATTGCTCACTTCTCTGTCTACATAAGAATCAAGTGCTTAAAGTAATATGACTGGTATGGAGCACTCATATAGAACTCAATGATTCATTCTGATCAATTCTGTACTTTGAATTTAGCTCAATTTCCATTCCATGATATGTTACCAAAGAATCACAGATTATTATTTTACTATTTTTATTATCATTGGTAATAGTAGTAGTACTAGTAGTACTAGAGATTGAACCATAGGGATCTTTGCACTCAGTTACATTCCCAGTCCTTTTGAAATTTTTAATTTTTTTTTTTTGAGACACTGTATTTCTAAATCACTGAACTGCCCAAGCTGGCTCAAACTTATGATTCTCTTTGCCTCAGTCTCCCGAAGTACTGGACTCTAGGTATTCACCACCATGCCTGGAAAACACTCCAAGTTTAGATATGAATTTTATATTTAAAAATAGGAGATAGGCTTCATTTGTCTACTTGCTTGATATATTTTTCCAAGAATTTTGCTCTTCTGGTTTCAGGATTCAATTATTCCAAAGGAATGGAATCTGATGATGTCTTTTTCAAGATTATAGAAAATTAACTCACAAATTTCAACTGAGACCTTCATTGTTTGTCTTATCACTTTCATTACAAAATTCTCTAACCTTGAAGATTTTTTAACATGTCACTTCAAATCTCATGCCCTTTCTTTCCAACTGAGAACTCGTTCTTATTTCCAGTTCACATACTTTTCACCAATGGTGCCAGGATTTTTCTGTCTTTGAGAAAACATTTACTGTTGTGAAAGTATAATTTTTATTAACATCCAAAACTTGATCTGATGCTAGCATTAAATTAAATGTAATTTAATAATGAAAATCAGACCTATCTATATAGTTAATAAAACTGTTTTCCTGCAAGAGAATAGTTAATGATATATAGTGATATATATTGTATTTTCTTATTAGATAAATATACAAAGAGTTTTGATTGTTAAAATCATGCTAAATGTGATGTATCGTATTTCTTAGTATGAAACAGAATATTGCAAGTTAAAAGTGAAGTGAAATGACCTATATTTCAGGAAAATCAGTAGATAAATAATTTTCTATAGTTGCCACAAATTTGGAAGTGATAAGGGTTTTCCAAGGAAATTATAAACTTCATGGATATATGGATCTCCATCGAAATATATTTTCCAATATTGCACTTCCAAGTGTCATATATGCTCAAGAATTTTCCAAAACTGGTGTTCAACATAGGAAAGTAGACTCAAGGTTCTCTAAGATCAGTAATGTGGCACTGTATATCCATGACTGTAATATACTTCTCTTGTAGGACAGAATATTGGTTTCTTTCTAATACGCCTTGGAAAAACAGCTACTATTTATTAAGCTATTTCCCTGTATTAGATACATATGTTAATCACTTTGACTGTACTATCTGTGCTGCTTAATCTCAGTGATCATTTTGACTATGTTTAAAGACTTCTGAAGGAGTGATTCAGCTGCCATGGCAGAATTGTGCCTGTTGGTCATAGCCAAATGCGCAAACTGGACTTCAGGGCTTCATTAGACAAGGTCATGGAGGCTTGATCAAACTGTCTATGTCTGGTCTCTCTTCTGTGATTTAGCTTCTGCTCCCCACTTCTGGGACACAGTGAGTTGAACAGATTTTCTCCACTGTGGACTTTTACCATGATATTTCTGCCTTTGACATAGCAGACTATGTACTGAAATCTCTAAAATCCTGAGCCAAAAGTAAAGTCCTCTTTTTTAAATTTACAGGTGTCAAATAATTTGTCCCAATGAAAAAAAGTTAACATTAATTCAATGTGTATAGTATTTTTCATTTAAACATATCATTTCTATTTTACAAATTGTGTAGCCAATGCTTATTTGATTATTTTACATAACATCTTGAAACAAGTATGTGGAGAAGGTACAAATTAAACCACATCAATTTTTATGCAAAGTTTCTGGATAATTGTTCAAAATTGAGACTATAATTAAGCTCAGAATAGTTTTAGATATTACCATATTTAGTACATTTTCTTACGCTCTCTGTTTCTTAAATATTTTCAGTTATATTTCGTAGCTATTAAACAGAAAACTTTAGCATTTTAGTGAAAATATTTTTATAGATTGAAATATATTGATTAGGGAAAAACATATTCTCTCCTATTCTACATTTATGTATAATTTACTTTTTTGAGATGACATGCCAAAATAACTTTTTGGTTAAAAACAATGTCAGATTTCTACTTTAATTTCAAGCAACTCAGTCATTAGAACTACTGTCAATATTTTAAGTTGCCTCCTCTACTATAATTGCTAATAATTGCACAGATTGAAACATTCACACTGTTTTGCTTTGTTTTTGAGATAGGGTCTCGTTATGTAGTAGAGGAGGCTATCCTCCAACTCACAGTAATCCTTCTGTCTCAGCCTTCTGAGTGTTGGGATTACAGGTGTGCACCACCATGCCCAGTTGAAACACTTTTATTTTATTTATTTATTTATTTATTTTGTACAAGGTATCAAATTCACCATTTTGTGCTTGCCAGGCAGGAGCTGAACTAAATCCCCAGCCCCAAAACATTCATTTTTAAAAGCACTTTGTGTGTGAGAGGGAGGATTTTGGTTTACTTTATAATTAAACTAAAATAAAGATGTGGATATTTGGCAAAGATCTATATTAATGTGAATACTTTGAAGACCCTTTCTGACATAACGTGTATGTCTCTATAATGTCAACTCTTGGTACTTATAAATTCTCAATTAATAATTTAAAAATGGAGAAAAGAATAAATGCAGGAAAGAAATCAGTTATTAGTATTTTTTAGCATTAAAACCCATATGAAATAAGTGGGATTAGAAACCAGATTTTGAAATAATTCCATAGTAGAAACTCTGGGAAATGGCATGGTATGCCTCAAAACTCATGGCAAAGGATTAAGTTATGGTTATTGCAATTCTGAAGCCAGTAGGTCACATGCTTAGAAAGTGAGGAAGAAGAGAATATGTGATTGCAAAGTGATCTTCTTGTTTTTAACCCATATGAAGTCTTTATATTTTCACTAGGCTTCTCATTATCTAGCAGTCATCAAATAATAAAAAGATGTCATATTTATACTGAATATCTAAACACCAAGGTATATATGGCTTTTCTGTTGAAGCAAATAGAATTTCTAATTTTTTTTTCATTTGAATAATTGGGCTTATTACACAATTCATACCTGAAAGTTAACTATTTCCAGACCAGTATTATAATTAAAATCTTTTAAAATTACAGCAAAATAAACAAAATCCTTTGCAAAATCAGTTTATTATTATTATTGACAGCAGTATATTGACAAGTATCATTTAATATCCTGAATGTAATTGAAGCAAAAAGCAAAAAATAAAGTAACAATGACTATAACAATTTCCATCAAGGAAAAATGGTTGAGTTTGTCTAATGGAGGGCATTTATTTCAGTCAGTATGTTAACCACATGTGATAGATTTACTTTCAGACAGTGGCTCCATACTGCTGCCCACATGATTGTAATGATTTATTTTAGAATCAAATCTCTACAAAGCATCATGCTTTGCTCCCAGGAGAGGATAATTGTTTCTGTGTCCTTGGGCTCTGACTCCTGTCTCTCACTTACCACTAATCAATGAAATAACAATTGTGTTAAGAGGGAAATTAGCCTTCTTGGTTCTTTAGTCAGTGTAGTAATTTCCAAGAAAAATACGGTCAACTCTGAAACAATTTCCTCATGTGCGGTAGGTTCAGGGATCTTTTCAGAGACAAAATCGTAAATAATTTGAAAATATTTTCAAGTTTAAAATCACGTGGGTGAAATGGGCTATTTGATTCACATGCTCTTTTCTTGTTCATTCATTAACACTAAAACACACATGTATGTACTCAGACAAGTACACCAAACACACACACACACACACACACACACCAACTTTGTATTTTTTAAAAATGCAAAAATAGTAGAAACACTGAATTAGTTTAAATCTATGCAATGAAATTGCACAAAGCTTTTCTTTCATTTAATTGACATAAATATTCAAAGATTCAGTATTTTTTTCTCTTTCTGTATTTTATTGCTTTATTTATATTTATTTATTTATTTTTGGTACCGGGGATCAAACTCACAACTTTGCACCTGCCAGGTAAGCACTTAGGCCACTGAGTTAAATCCCCAGTCCTATTTTTTGAGACAGGGTTTCAGTATGCAGTTCAGGCTGGCTTTGAACTCACTTTGTAGCTCAAGCTGGTCTCGAACTCAGAATGATCCTCCTGCCTCAGCCTCCTGAGTGCTGGGATTAAAGGCATGCGCCACCGTGCCCGACTCAGTATTTTATTACTTTTATCTCACTTTTAAACTCTCACTTGCAATTGTCGAGACTTGTAAAAAAGACTAGAAAATGTTTAAAATGATCACAGAACTTTGAATTCTTTCCTGGCTGAGATTTTAATGCTTTTTGTTATTAAATCTATTAAAACTTGAAAAAGTGAATCCATTCTCAAATACAACAAATAATATATTGCTAATAAAATGCCTCAGGTTCAAAATTTTCTTTCTTCTTGAAGATATAGACTTGTAGAAATACAACCAGTTAAACTGGGCATGGTGGCTGATATTTGTATTCTCAGTATTTGAGAGACTGAGGCAGGAGGATCACTGTGAGTTCAAAGCCAACCTGGGCGACACCATAAATTCAATGCTAGTATAATCTACATAGTGAGATCCTGTCTCAGAAAAGCAAATGAAGAAAAGAAAGGAAATGTAACTAGTTAACATTGCAAATAATTATCTGTTTAAAGATAGTCATTTGCCTTTATAAATATATTTGAAATAAACTGAATCATAATATTTACAAAAATGTTTTTCCATGTAAATGTCACAGTGAAACCCATTAATTTGCAAAATTAATATGGGTTAATACAATAATATTTTTACAAAATATTATTGAATTATTTATATGTATCTTTATCTTACCATTTATTCTGAACTGGATTTTCAATCTTACACATAGCCCACTTCAAATCTTTCTATAATTTTTGTTTAAGGTTCTGTAAGCAGAAATCTAGCCATTAGGGGTCACATAAACTGAAATGAATGTGTAACTTTAACCTTGATACATACATGAGTCATAAAAGTTCAAGGCTACGGATTTTTTACATCCTGATTGTCTTATGCATATAGTCAGAGTGCTTATAATAGTATATGGAGTTACATGCATAGTAATAGTCATATGTGCAAATATACTTATGTGTGTGCTTCATATATTAATATTTTTACAGCATTATTAGGTAGACCTGTAAGTTAATTGCATGCCACGTATTATTATTTTCACTTTTTATGGAATGAATAGTTGAGTGTTTACTAGAATCTTCTGAGTTTACAAAAGCAGACATTGAAGCACAAACTATTTAAATAAATTGACCAAGATAACCCAGAAAAAGAGATTGAGTAAGGATTTAATTTCAGGCAACCTGACTATAGAGACCAATGAGAAAATAGATTAAAAAACAAAAACTTTTAAGTAGGAAAGTAACTGCATTAGGTTGGGTTTATTAGCTAATATATTTGATCCCTTAATAATATTAAAATTTATGTCTCTTTTCTACAAGGTAGCTACATTATTTAAAAATAGGGTTCATTGAAATTAAATGCTTGAAATCATCTTATTTTAAATATTAGGATTTATTTTTATAACTTTATAAACATATACTCATGTAATTGAATTCATCTAATTGGGTAGCACAGTTTAATATTTTTTGCACATTCACAAGGTTACATAATCATAGATATATGACAAATCTGAGAGTATGAAAATTTGCTTAAATAATCCGTAACAGGGCAAATCATGCTGGAGATGAATATTGAAGTAGACATCTAAAAACATTTTCCTGTTAATCTACAAATAGAGTATGACAAAAAAAGACAAGTTTATTGCCAGTTGTCACCTTAAAGGTATTTACTTGTTTGCTTTGCTAATATTTAACACAATGACGAGATGTCATCTTCTTTCAGACAAAAAAATGATTTCCTTATGTGCAGGTGAAAAAATTAAAGTTTGTGTATGAAACACTGATACATCAGAGCTGAGTAAATGATAACAAATAAGGGTATATACTTTTACTGCTCCTTTCTGGTATTTCAGTAATATCTGATTGTGAGATGAAAAATGCAAATCTATTGTTTGGAGAACATTAATGTTAAGAGAACTTGTCATATTTAAATAATACTTTTGGACTCTATGTTTTCTAATAGCCTGTCAGTATTCCTAATAAACTTTAAAAATAACTTGTTTGTCTGGATGATAAATAAATACCCAAACTAAAACTCTCAAAATTTGTTAAGAACTCTTTCTAGGAAAATATTAAGCATAAGCTGTTTTACATAAATTTAAAATACTTTGTAAAATTTTATGCTAGTTACATGAAAAGAATGCAAATCCATAAACTCCAATTTTTTTTTTGTTTTGCTTTGTGTTTTGCTAAGTATAGGCCATTGTTACTAAAGAGACTAATGCAATATAAACAATTTATTTCACTTCACTGAAACATTAATAGTGATATGACAATTTGACTAGATTAGAAATGCACAGTGCATTGGAAAAATCCACTTCTGGGTGTGTCTGTGGGGCGCTTCTGGAGATGATTAACTGATAGGCAGCACACAGGGGAAAGACTCACTCCTACTGCAGATGAAAGCAGCAAATAGTCTTGTAACCTAGATGGAATAAAAGGGAAAGGGGGAAAATGTTGATGCGCTTAGCAAATCTGTCTTCTTCTGAAGAAGAGGTGTCTTTTGTAGCCACGCCTGTGAATGTCAGACACTTGTTTCTTCTGCCTCTTGAAGCTACCTTTCGTAGCAGTTCCTCTCCTTGGTGCTCCCAGGCCTTTAGTCTTGGGCCACTGCTGCATGCTGGACCCCTCTTATTCTCTGGCTTCCAGATCTTTAACTGAGCAGCTACTGGGTTTTCTGGATATCTAGCATATAGGTAGCCACTGCTGTGGATTCCTTATGAATTTATCTAATATTTATTTATCTACTTATCTATTTATTTATTTATTTTTTTATTCTGCTTCCCAATGGAACACTAGCCAATTCAGACTTCGATGCTGGAAATGGTTCTGAAGAAAAGGAATTGTGAGGATCAACTGAATGCTTCTTTGAGTTTTCTCCAAGCAGTTTAATGGTTGTTTGAGTTGGCTGTCTAATTTGAAAAGACATAAATTTTCCATATGCTCTCAAACGATAATGCAGAGATTATTGATCGTATATGGTGTGAACTAAAGAAATACACAACGTAGGTGCATTTGATAGTCTTAATTTATCACTTGAGAGATGTAAGGAATTTAGTGATCTATTCAAATATTTTGGAAGACTAAGAAATACAATGGCATTAGTTGGTTGTATTTGGCATCTCTGGACAAAGTAGTAAAGGAAAATAATTAGTTCCAATATTCAATTTTCCTGCTTAAAAATCAATGTAAAGACTTGTAAGTGTGTCATAAAGGAGAATTGTCTTTCCCTTAGCCCTAGAACTGAAATTAAGTAAAACCAAACAAAATCATTATCATGTTCTTGGCTGAAGTATAGTGCAAGTTTAAACCTCAACCTGGAAGGGTATCAGCAGTTAAAGTGAAGACATTGAGATTAAAAAAAAAAAAATAGAAAGGGATCCATAAATGGGATAAAGATGTTTGGGGGTAACCTCATGATGATAGGTAGACTGTACTCCTATAGACTGAGAAGGTTATTGTGACACAGAAAGATTTCCCCATTCACACTTGGTGGTAGAGATATCCCAGTCCCCATCACTTGTGGGAGTGGCCCCTCCATTTCTGCCAGAGAAAAAAAAAGTTTTCATTACCAATGAAAGCAGTAATGAGCTTTCCTGATGAATCACCAAGCAAGACAGTGCCAAAACTCACCACCCACTTTCACCTTTAGGCCTATAATACACTTTAAATAGCAATAGGCTCCTAAAGGTGAGGCACACATGAACCATAAGAAAATACATTACACACAAAAATAACCAGGATTTACCATCCCGATCTCCTACAGAAAGTCATTGATGCATTAAGAATGCTCGCTTACTACGTGACTCGCTTCCCCATTTGTCCCTGATTTGGTCAATTTTACCTAAACAATTAATCTTATTGGTTGACCATAGTTCTGTCCCACCTCAAGCCCATCTGCCTTGCGAGTTCCCAGTTTTCGCCATCATGGTTTTACTCTATAAAAGTCCCTAGAAAAGATAGAGTTTTTGGCAACCCACTCAGGACCCCTTCTGTCTCTCTCTCAGACATAAGCTTTCTTTCTCTCAATAAATATTTCTGTTCTTAAAAAAAAAAGAAAGAAAAAAATTAAAAGAAAATAAAAATAACTTGCTGAGTTATCTAACTTTCACAAGGAGAAGTCTGGGGATAAATTATTGGGAATGGATTTTAAGGAAGTAGAATAATGGCCTCCTCAAAACCTGGATCAGATTGAAATTTTTGATATAGGGCTATTAAGCAGAGATTTGAGATTTAATATCACAGGTTGTGGAGATTTAAGAAAAAGTTGCCCAAGTCCAATAGCTTATTTGGTTGTTTGGCTAAAGTTGGATCAAACAATGATCCACTATGAGTTATCTGGAGAAGCCTGATTATTGTTGTTCTTGTTGTTGTTTACTGATCAGAATATTCAAAGGCTAAGGGAAATAGCAGATTTGGAGAGAATTTACCAGGTAAAAGATACTGCACACTGGCAAGACCCAAAAAATACGCCCTTCACTTGGACCTTAAAAAAGAGTTTTAGGAGAACAAGGACATTCTTGATCAATCCCCGGTACAAAAAGAAAAAAAAATTATGAAAACATTCTTGAAAAGTCTTGTCACTACTTTTCTGTGTAAGCAAAACAGTGGGGATCACAGTCACTCATCTGGGAAATTTAAGTGTGATGCATATAGTTGGCCTACAGAGTGGAAGGGGCCAAGTAGCATGACTCTACTGCCAAAGGTAAGGTGTTCATACTTACCATAATGGACAACAGATGCAAAACAATGATTGGAATGGTCTGACTTGTGTAGACCTTGGCATTGACTAATGAATCACAGTATTCCCAGAAGTGAAATAGATGGGAAATCTACTAAATTTTTACTGGACTTAGATAAGCAGAAAAATTTCAGGGAAAATGAACAAAAATCTAGCTCAAATAATATCAGTCAGGACCCTCAACTAATTTCCAGATTTCAGTTAGTTTATAGACCTAAAATACCTTGTGTGAAGAGTCCAGATCTTCTCAAGGAAGGACCCTCATACAAACCAAAAAGATGGAATATTAACATTCTTTCTTTCCTTCTCTAAAGGACCTGCAACATTTTATTGAGGCAATCATCCATTAGGGGAAAAATGATCAGACATTTTTTCAGACAACAGATCAGTAGTGGTACTAATATTCATCCCAGAACACTCAAAGTATCATTTTAATCCTTCTGTAAGAGTAAGTAGAGGCCTATGGAAAACAGGCCATCAATGGAGGTTTCATTCAAAAGTCTCATTCATCACAGGTCCTAAGTGTCCCAGAAACTATTGTCTTGTCATTTCCCCAATTCCAGTATTGCTTACCTGGGCTAAATATATTTAGTATTTGGCAGAATTCCTATTGGGGATCCAGTCTAGATCTCCAACTCCCAAGTAAGTGTACAGAAAAGGTTAAAATAAATGAGATAAGTGGTATGATTTTAGGGCTCCAGGAGGATCAAAACCCTCTGGTGAGTTTGGGGACTCTGGTGGCTAAGACAAGGGGATGTCTTTGGGTAACCCTTACTTATTTAGGTGTTAGAGTGGAAAACACAGGAAATTGAACAGACCTTGGGAGTGGTTCAAGGACTTTTCTAAGTAACAAATTATGTTAATTTAGGAGAAGCATCTTAGGAGAAGATCTCCATGTTGCATTTCACTACAGGAGCAAAATGCCTACAGCTACAGTCTTTCTTTAGTTGATTGAAGTTGAGCCAGGTGTCCTCAGCTGTGACCTTATCTTGCCCCCCGCCATGCAGAAGCCCTGCATGGGGGTTCAATTTTCGGTTCCAATGCCTCTCAACAAATTCCCACATCGGTTACCTAAATTTTGAAGTGAGGGCATTTATAGTAGCCTGGTGAATGACAATCATTAATGTTGTCTCTCTCTGAGAAAACTGTAAATAAAATTCCAGCATTGTACTTTGAAGATATTGCACAGCATAATGGCACCATTAAGGACATAAAATTTACTGGGGTGGTTGTTTCCACAACATGTCCACTTAACTGTCCTTTTTACCTGTGCAGAAGGTGAATGGATCTTGGATAGCAGGGCGTGGTGGGGCACACCTTTAATCCCAGCACTGGGGAGGCTGAGATAGGAGGACCATTGTGAGTTTGAGGCCGGCTTGAGCTACAACACGAGCACAAGACCAGCCTGAGCTACGTAGTGTGACCCTGCCTCAAAAAAAACTAGGGCCGGGAGTTCGGCTCAGTGGCTTAAGTGCCGGCCCTGGCAGGTGCAAGGTTGTGAGTTTGATCCCTGGTGCCGTGAACAAAAAAAAAAAAAAAAAAAAGGATCTTGGAGAATGATCACAAGTTTAATCTTGCAGTGTTTCCAATTACAGCTGCCCTTCCAGATTTGGTTTTCTTACTTGAGCAGAAGAACACATATTCTGGTGCTTATATGCAATTATCGACCTGGAAAAATGCCTTTTTCTCCATACCTATTCATGCGACTCACCAGACTCATGTTTTTCAGTCATTAAGGCCAGGAATATACCTTCCCTGTCCTTAATATGAAACCTCTCCAGTCCTGCATCACAACTTAGTTCATAGGGATCTTGATCAATCTTTGTCTTCCACAAGGTATCACATTAGTCCATTACATCAATGACATAGTGAGTCTAAATGAGTCTGGAATCTTGTTAAACATTTGTGTGTCAGAGGATAAGAAATGAATCCAACTGAATTCAACAGCCCTCTATTTTAGTGAAATTTCTGATTCCAGTGGTGTGGAACATGTCGTTTTATCCTTTCTAAGATGAAAAATACCTATTTACATCCTTCTATAACTAAGAAAGACACACAATGCATAGTGGGCTTATTTGGAATTTGGAAATGCATTTCTTTCTTGAGGGTTTTACTCCAGATCATTTACTGAGTGCCTCAGAAAACTGCCAGTTTAGAATGAGAGCTAGAAAAAGAGAAGGTCTGCAGTAGATTCAGCCTGTTTTTCAGGCTGTTCTGCCATATGGACTACATGATCCAGCAGATCTCATTGTACTTGAGGTTTTAGTGACAGATAGGGACATTGTTTGGAGTGTCTGGCAAGCCCCAGAGGTGACTGACATGGGAGGCTCTTAAGATACTAGAGCAAAGATGGAGATAACTACTCTGCCTTTGAAAAACAACTCCAGGCCTGCTACTGAGCCTTAGTGAAAAGTTATCATGAGCCTGAACTCTCCAAAATGAGCTGGCTCTTATTTGACCTATGAATTCATAAAGTCAGATGTTCAAAGCAACAATCCATTGTCACATCGAAATGGTGTATATGTGATTATGCCCAAGCAGGCACTGAAGACACAAGTCAGTTACATGAAGTTATCCAAATGCATATGGTTTCTACTTGTGCTGTACTGCCTTGTGTATGTCAGCAAGCACCCATAACATAATGTGATGTGCTTCAGTATTATTTGAGAGGTTAAAAGAAGGCTACATCCTGAGTTTAGATCTCCTACATATTATTTGGGCACCATCTGAATGAGAACAGCTGAAGCACTAAAATCTATTTAAGGACATCCCTGAAACACAGTAAAGGGAAATCTTCAGAGTGGGAAGAATCTTAGGCACTGCACCTGTTCATGCAATTTGCTAAGAAGAAAAACTGGGAAAATGTGCAATTATATGCTGACCTATGGGTTATAGTCAATGATCTGGTTGGTTGGCCACATATTTGGAAGGAACAGACTGTAAAGCTGGTGACAAAGACATTTGGGGAAGAGGTATATAGATAGACCTCTCCATATTGTTGAATGATATGAAGATATTTGTGCGCAACATGAATGCTCTCCATATTGTGACCTCAGCAGGAAAGAATTTAATAATCAGGTATTAGGATGCACCATTCTATGAATAACAGCTGACCTTCTCCCCTCAGTCACATTTGTCATTGCCCAGTGGGTTCATGAACCAAGTGGCTATGGTGGCAGTGATGGAGGTTACAAATGGACTTAGTAACATGAGCTTCACAACCAAGGCCAACCTGAATACGGCCACCGATGAGTGTCCAAACTTCCAATTAGCAGAGACCAATAGTGACTCCCTGGTTTAGCACAATTTCTTGGGGTGACCAGCCTCTGAGCTGGTTGTACACTGATTGTATTGGACCTTTTCCATTATGAAGGGGCAGTACTTTGTTCTCACTGGAATAGAAATCTATTGTGGCTATGAAATTTGCATTTCCTGCATTTAGCACTTCTACAAATCATCATCTGTAGACTTGCTATGATGGTATTGCTCACAACACTGCTTCTGACTTAGGAATATGCCTCTTGGTTAAAGAAATGCAACAATAGGCATATGTTCATAGACTGACTAGTTTTACAATGTTCCCTACAATTCACTGGCAGTTGGATTGATAGAATTGAGCAACAGACATTTAAAGGTACAGTTAGAGTATCAGCTAAGTGTGAATAACTTGCTGGAATGGCACAAGACTTTCCCGAAGGCTATATATGCACGTTCTGGATCAGCATTCAGCATATGATACATTTTCTCCTCTGGTCAGGGTATATGGCTCAAAGATGAATTGATGAAAAGGGGGAACAGTGCCAATTGCTGTTACGCTAGTGACTCACTAGCATTTTTTTTTTTTTTTTTTGCTTCCTGTTCCCACAGCTTTATGTTCTGCACACCCAGAAGTCTTAGCTGTAGAAGGGAGAAGACTTATATGAGAATGCACAACAGTGATTCCATTGCACTGAATGCTAAGATTTTCTCTGGCCATTTTGAGCTCCTCATGCCTCTGAGTCAAAAGGCTAAAAACGAAAGTTTCAGTGTTGGTGGGAGTGAATGATCCATACTACCAAGTGGAAATTGGACTACTCCTCCACAAAAGAGGCAGAAGAGAATATGTGTGAAATGCAGGAGACTCCTCGGGACATCTGGTAGTATTACCATGTCCGCTTATTAAGATCAATGGCAAACTACAAAAACTCAACCCATGCAGCATCCACAGCCCAGACCCTTCAGGAATGAAGTCATGGGTCACCCATGAGGTAAAGAACCAATGTCTGCTTAGGTGCTTGCTGTGGTCCAAGACAATGTAGAATGGATAGTTGAAGAAGATAGTTGCAATTACCAACAAAAAGTGTATTACCAGTTGCTGAAATGAGGCTTACATTTATATTTCTTTCCTATTTTTTAATATACCTGTGCATATATAGGCACATATTAATTATCTTTGTTTTCTTTCTTTGTATTCCAACACCGTGTAACAATAGCACTGATTAAACATTGGTACTTACCTAATGCTAAATCTACATTTTATAATCTAGTAATGTCAGGAGAATAATAAGCATCACTTGAAGAATAACGCCACTTTCTATTCTTGTGAAGGAGTTAGTGCATTCTGGTTGTACACAGATAGTTTTACTATGTGAGGTGGAATTACAAATTTTCTATTGACTTTTTGTGGAGATTAAGTATGGTTTAAGGTGTGGTGCCTGGTTGTCACGTTGACCACATGTGGACTGTGGCCACGAATCATGATATATACACCTGACAGGATTAAGAAACAGCAGATTATTGAAGTACACTCCTGGATGTGTCTTCAGGATGCTTCCAGAATTTTTTGACACACAGGTAGAAAACAATGGTGGAAGTGCTCTTCGGTGAGTTTCTTCATGATGTGTGACCAAAAAACAAACAAACAAACAAACAAACAAACAAAACAGTGAATGTTTTTGCCAAGTGCTATTGAAGGTAAAGTGAGGCTCATGAAATCATCACAGTGTGTCCTTTTCTGCCTCATTCACTAGAGGTGACCTTATATTACTTCTGGTTCTTCCCCCAAATCAAAAAGACTGTTACTGTTTCTATCCAGATGTCCCAGGAGAGCCTCATATGCTCATTGGTGAGGCTTTTGGAAGGTATCTTGATGATGGGGGCTTATAAATACCTTATAAGGCTATGTGGAATTGAAGTCTGGTTGGCAAAGGCAGTCCCTGGAGGGGGCCAGGGTGGAATGGAAGCGTTTCTCTCCCTCCCAGCTCCTCCCTTCCCTCTCTGCTTCCTGTCTGCCACAGTGTGAGCAACTCTCCTCCACTTTTACCTTTGCTGTACCATTCTGCTTTGGAGCTGAACAAACATGCAACAACTGAAACTTCTAAAACATGATCCAAATTAAATCTCTTCTTTACAGTGTAGGTATTGAGTATTTTGTCCCAGCAGTGAAAAAATTAACTGAGACAATGATCATGAAGTATAAAAGTTTTGATTCCATTTGGGATAACAAAGTAGCCATGATAGAGCAACTAAAGACACTAATGAAAGAGAACTTCCAGAATTGCTTCAGAAAGTGGAAAAAAATAGTAGGATAAGTGCATTTGAAGCTAAAGGGAATATTCTGAGGGGGATTAATGGCGTGTGCCATTTACTGTAATAATATGTTTTACAATCACTCTTTATTACATCTGGCAGAATTGTACAGTCTGTATAACAATGAAACTAATACATGCGAGACATGAAGTCCAGTTCTAATTATATGCATTCTCTAAAAATGTAAATTAATTCTGTTCACCAGGAAAACACCATCTGTTTCTAATAACTGAAAGTTTTTAAGTAACTAGGAGTTGTTTCATGCTCAAAATTTTTTTTTATTTTTCAGTAGAAAAGGCAAATAATAATAGTAAATGTGTTAGATATTTTTATAGAATTTTTAAATAACTTATCAATTGTGAAATATAGACACATTTGTCTAGTTACTTATGGATAGTTACACCTGTGAGCATACCTATCTATATCAATGTGTTTTTTTTTTCAGATTTAAAAATCAAGTGCATTTTTCCTTTATGTAGGATAAATATGCACCACATTTGCTATATGGTAATTACAAAATTAATATTTACCATATTCTTGACTGTATATTTTCTAATGATAAGCATTTTCTGAGATAAATGGGTCAAGAGTGCTACAATACTGAGTCACTTAAGAAAACCATAAGAAAGCCGGGCATGGTGGGGCACGCCTTTAATTCCAGCACTCTGGAGGCTGAGGTAGGCGGAGCGTTGTGAGTTCGAGGCTGGCTTGGGCTACAACGCTAGTGTAAGGCCGGCCTGAGCTACATAGTGCGACCCTGCCTCAAAAAACAAGGGCTGGGAGTTTGGCTCAGTGCCTTAAGCACCTGCCCTGGCAGGCGCGAGGTTGTGAGTTCAATCCCCGGTGCCACAAAAAAAAAAAAAAAAAGAAAAAAAAAGAAAACCATAAGAAAGCTTACACAACAATTAAAATTGAATCTTACAGTTAACCATTATTATTCAGTAAAAAAAAATGCACAATTTAAAGGCAAAGTTTTATTCATTCATTTTTATTTTTGTAAAATTAAACAACAGTCTATCACCTTAACCCCTTAGGTACCTCATCACTTTAGGTTGGTTTCTGTCACCATAATTCGTTTTGCAATTTCTAGTGGTTCATATAAATGGAATAAAAAAATGTGTTATATTTGGATTATTTTAGCATAATTATTTTGAGATTCACTTATATCAATAATTTATATTTTACCTATGCATGGTGTTGCACACATGTAATCCCAGCACTTGGGAGGCTACAAATTTGGGCCAACCTAGCTTACATAGTGAGTTCAAGGCCAATCTGGACTTTGTAGTGAGACCCTGGCTCAAAATAATAATAATAATAATAATAAAGGTTCAAGGCCAATCTGGACTTTGTAGTGAGACCCGGGCTCAAAATAATAATAATAATAATGATAATAATTTACTTTTTAATTGATGTGTAGTATTCCATTGTGTAGAAGATTTATATTTGTAATTTGTTTATCCAAACAATTGTTAGTAGATTGTTGCATTGTTTCCAATTTGAAGCTATTGCAAATAAGGTTATGTAAAATCTTTAAAAAAAGAAAAATTTTCTTGAAGACTAATAGTATTACCAAGATTTAAAAAAAAAATCCCCATGTTTCTACAGATTATAGTTGTTATCCTATTAATAATTTTTCAATTGGAAAGCCACATAATCTGTTTTACAGAATTATAGATATACTTCTTGTACTACACAAATTGTTTTTTCATAATACTTAAACAAACCTACAGAGTATTACCTTGGTAATAATTCTGAGTCCAAGTATCTTTAAATTGAAATGGGAATACGCTGTACTGCCTTGCTCCGTTTCTTTTGCCTTCCATCATTTGGATATTAATACATCTGACTTCACCTGGAGGAATTTAAACTAATAAATTGTATAACTCTAAGAACAGTAAGTCTTTTGACAATATTAGGGCTATTGTTTGCAATCTGTTAAAATACGACCACTATAAACATTGTTTTATGTATTTCAAAAATTGGACTAAGTGAATATTGTGCAAAGGATTCATTTAATTAATTGATTTTAAAAATAATACTTTCAGAGCTAACATTTTAACTAATTTGACATGTAGTGACCAAATATCATATCTAACATCGCTTGATTGGGTATTTTATTTTTCTAATGTTTATTTTTTGCTCTTGTTTTCTTATACTATTCTCAAGTTCCTCTTTATTGAGACCTTGTGCTCTTCTGAATTTTTTATTAACATAAAAAGATTATAAAAACAACATTCATTGGAAGTTTACTGGAATCATTTACATCTCCTAATAGTTGCAAAAACATAGTTCCTGTAAAAGTGGGCATGAAGTTACAAGTGAAAAGATCACATTGAATAAATAATTTCACATAAGATAAAATCTGTTTCATGAATGAAGGCAGGTAGATACTTTTTAATTGTTATATGAGATAAAAAATTAATGCAGAAACTAGAGTAGAAGAATGGCACAGGAAAAGAGTCAACCTACAGAAATATTTCATTATGATTTGCATGAATTTGATTACTTATTAATCAGATTGAGTTTAGTTGATCACATTTTACTCAATACCATGAGTGCTCTGCCATTTAGAAGCATGTTATAGAAGGCCACAAATTCTCACTACTTCTTTCCTTAGTAGCTGAGTCTAATTCTTCTCATTTTGAAACTGGATTTGCCTTTATTATTTAGTTGATTAATTGAATGCTAAGAAAAGTTCACTCTAGCACTCCAAAGCTCCTTCATAAGAACTTTGTAGCTTCTCTCCTGGCCTCTTGGAATGCCACATGTAGGGAAAGTCTGTCACTCTGTGAGGAGTCCAACAACATTGAGACTATCATTCTGTGAAAAGAGAAGGACACCATGTGCAGGCAGGTTCTGCTTTTCCAGCTGGCCCACCTCAGGTGTCAGCTAAGTGTTAAATAAGCCATAGATAATAGTACAAAGCCCAAACTGAGACTTTGGATATGTGCCAGAGTCAAGCAATTACAGCCAACTCCACTTGCTTGAGATCCCTAAGCACACTCATTGTGAAGCAGAGATAAGACTGCTTTCTTGTGATCTGCATGAATATCTTATCCACACAATTGCAGTCACACTGAAGTGTTGTTTTGAATGACTAGTTTTGGCAGGTTTTCTTCTGCACTTCAGAAAGCCAGAATAACATCTACTGGTAGCAACATAGTGAGCAACTGTAAGACACATAGAAAAACATTTGCAGCACAGATTCAACATGGCAAATGGTTGATAATAATACTGATAACTTTTGGTCAAAGACCATGTGTCAATTTGTGTGTGCTGTGCATATCTGTTGGATACTACTATGAAGTGGGTCTGAGCAGGATTTAAAATTAACTAATTGACTTTCTGTGTTTATCTGTGCACCTGTCCTAGGCCTAGGCCCCTTGCCTGGCGATGGGAGCTGATGCATGGTAAGTGAACCTCTATGAATCACTCTTCCTGGCTGAGGTCTGTAGTGACCTGTGATGCCAGAGATACCTCAAAGGGCAAGATAAGGCTGCAGCTGAGGACACCTGGCTCAAACACCAATTAAGTAGATAGAGACTGCAGCTGCAGACATCTCACTCCTACTGTCTCACTTCTACCATAAATGTCACCATGGAGATAAGACGGTTCTCCTAAATTGGTATAATTTGCTACTTGGAGAAGCCTTTGAAGTGACTCCCAAGGTCAGCTCAGTTCTCATACTTTCCTCAGTATCCCCTCTCTTTGTTTGAAAAATGTAATAAATATAGGTGGCCCAGAGAAACTCTTTGTCTTAGTCCCCAGAGTCTCAAACTCTGCAGAGGGTCTTGATCCTCCGGGAGCCCTAAAATCATACCACTTGTCTCATTTACTTAAACCTTCACTGTATACTCTTTTGTGAGATTGGGGATCTGGGCCAGACCCTGATACATGCTGTCATATATGTTGAATAGAAGGGACATCAAGTTGGAATGTGAAGGAATTCAAGACTTCTATTTATATGTTCTGCAAAGATACTTTTTAAAAACAAGTATTGCTGCTATTTCCTCAGTATGAAATCTTTATTATTACCACAGAAAAGGTAAGTAATGAAAACATACAGGGCTCAAAGCAGAGTAATCTATAAAATAATACAAAAAACTTAAAGTGTGCTGCAGAGTGAGTTTTACATATATTTAGCATCTGTAAAGTTGCTTGTACTTGGTGTAAACTATGTATTGAGTAATAGAATGGTGGCAAACATGTGTCCAGATCTTTTCTAACACATTAGAATGATTGAACCTGCCTGTCAATCTCACATGGATACCATTTTAAACACTTTTTAAATTAGTGATTGTTATCTTGGTATGGTATTTAACCACATTCTTGAGAAAAGTGTGAAAACTGGTTCAGGAAAGAAGATAAGCAAATGAAACAGGAACATTAGGATATGAAACATAAGTGTGTGAAGAAAAGAAGGGTAATTTAAGAAAACAGAGGGATCTTGACACCATAATAATGAGTGAAATAAACCAGACAGAGAAGGTTAAATGCCGCATGGTTCCTCTACTATGAAAATCTCAAAATATAAATACCATCCAGAGCAAAATAAAAGATGACAGAAAACAGGGAGGTAGACTGTAGAGCTGGGAAGGAGATCAGTGAAAGAAGGAAAGAGGGGAGGGGGAATAAAGATGATCTTGGTGTGGTGTGCATATGGACCAATCCCCAAGATGAATACAATTCGATCAAGTTATGACATGTGTATGGACCAATTCCCCAAGATGAATACAACTTTTGTGTATGACAAGCATATACGAACAGAAAATTATTTTAAAAGAAATACTGTAGGCAAATACCAACCCAAAACAAAGTTCAGGCTCAATAAGACTCATTCCTTTATCTACCTTTCACAATTTTGTATATGCTCATTTATGTAGGTTTAAATGTGCAGCCCTAAAGCTTACAATAGCTCTGCTAAATTCACAACACATCACCATGAAGTGCTGCCATTTTACTGATCCTAAATTAGAGGACAGAAAAATTACATGTTTTAGAGACTTATTTTGATGTTGAAGTGTGTAAAGATTTCAGAACTCTGACCGATAAATTACCATCCTATTATATCTAAAAAATCAACACTAATTAACATCACTAAGATAGAGGTCTTAAATAAAAACTTTTAAAAACAGCTATTTTTAAAACTATTTATTGTTTATTTTAATTTTATATATTAAATTTCTTTTACTTCTACGATAATAATATATATAGGTTTGCTGGCCACATTTCAGGTTTACAGAAGACAAGATAGATACATAGCATTCACTATCCTGAAATTGTCTTTGTTAAACTTAATTATGTTCCAGGATGTGCCTACATATATTTTATGCAAGTAAACATATGTATAAATGAAAATGTTAACAATAGAACTGTGTTAATTTTCTGTTTTGCTAGGACAAAGTACCTGACATTAAAAAAAAGGAGTACCTGACATTAAAAAAAAAAGTTTGATTTTCAGGTGGTCAAGTTATTGACATGATTATGTTTAAACCTAACATCTTTAAATTTGAGGGATTTATTTTAACATTTGTGTTCTTTTCATCCTCTCATTTTATCCCAACTTTTGTGGTAATTAATAGCATTTTATTATTTCTTTTGTCTGTACTGTTGAAATTTAAGCTGTGTCTCTTCATTTTATTTTATTTATCTTTTTATTTTTTGCGGCACCAGGGGTTGAACTCACAAACTCGCGCCTGCCAGGGCAGGCGCTTAAGCCACTGAGTCAAACTCCCAGCCCTGGTTTTTTGAGGCGGGGTTGCACTGTAGCTCAGGCCGGCCTTGCGCTCACGTTGTAGCCCAAGCCGGCCTGGAACTCACAAGGCTCCGCCTACCTCAGCCTCCAGAGTGCTGGGATTAAAGGAGCGCGCCACCACGCCCGGCTTGTCTCTTCATTTTAAATATGATTGGTTGGACTATAGTTAGGTTGTCCAATATAGGAGACAATAGCCACATATGGACATATAAATAAAAACTTAAACTTCATTAAAATAATAAAAACTAAACTTCATTAAAATGTCACTTTTGCAGCTGCACTAATCACCTTCAAAAGCCTGTGGAACATATATAGCTAATAGTGAGGATATTGAATGGCATAAATTAATTGAATATTTTCATTTTCATAGACATTTCTGCTGAATAGCTTTACTTTTGAGTTGATCATATCAATCTTTATTGCATAGAATTCCCTAATCATGCCATATTACTTTGTGTCGAGAACAATAGAGAAGATTAATTCCATTTATTTTAAGCCACTATTTGTGCTTTTTATATTCATGTTTTACTTCTCAGTACACCTAGAATATATTTGCAATGTTTTCCTTTGGTCAATATAATTTTATAAAAATTTATACATGTAAACACATACACATGCATCTACAAATAAGAGATAATAAAAAGCAATGTATAGTTATGTTTAATGTCAATTTTCCTAGTACTTTTCTTTCTTCCTAGTGTTCTGTATTTCCACCTAATAGCACTTCCCCTCAGTCTGAAAACTTGTGTGGACTATTTCTTGGAGTTCTCTTCTGTTACAAATTTCTTCAGGCATATATCTCTGAATTTTTTTTCCTTTTTAGCTTCATATTAACATGTTGCTCCACTAGATAGATAATTTTGGATTGCCATTTCTTTGGAAATAATCTTTTGGAACTCTGAATATATCATTGCGTTATCTTGACATCTCCATTGATTTCCATATATCAAAGTTCCCTGTATATAATACTCCTACCTCTTGGAAAATTTTAAATTTTATTTTTGCTTTTTGGGGTAGAATTTAAGAAGAGGGGTAATGAAATTTGTGGGCATAAGCTGAATATGTTGTATAAAGCCTTCAAATTTTTGTATAAACTGGGCATGGTGTTCATGATCTTGTTTGCCTGTAATTCTCAGCTGAAACAGGACCACAGGTTCAAGTTCACCCTGGGTAAGTTGGAGACTTAGTAAAATCTCATTAGGAAATAGAATGGATGCGTAAAAGTCATGGGTTTAATCCTTAGTAAAATACACACACACACACACACACACACACACACACAAAACCGTGCAATATGAGCAAGTTATTTGGCTCTGAGTGGTTGAGAATCTATTTATGAAACAGGAATAATAAAAATCAATCATAGTGTATTAATGATTAAATGAAGAAATACATTTGAATGCTTTGCATAGTACATAACATATATTATGTAGTTAGTGAATAATAATTATCATTGCTTATTACAAATTTTACTTAAGTACATAAAATACCATGTGTTATTCTTTTCTTCTATTTTCTTGATCTCTAAAATTTTTCTCATTCTAACTTGCATTTCTAGAGCTAGTTGATGTAAAGGGTGCCTGTGGGTTTGTCCCTGCTGCGCTTACTTTGTCAAAACGAAACATTTTAAAACCTCTGTGGGCTTAAGCATGTTCCATTTTTGTGTTTAATACATACATTTGTTTGGTATGTCAGAATTTTACTGGAAGTATTGTAAGATTTTTCTGGTTGATTTTCAATGTCCATATGTTGAAGAAAATAAACTTTGCACCAGAGACAAATATTTTAACATATAAATATTCATTTAAAGCCTATATTTTTAAATGGAAAGAAGTGATTCACAAGGAGAATTAATTTTTTCAGTAAGTTCTTTTTCTTTAGTTAACAATAATAACTTTGTACCTATTATACCTCAGACACTACCCAAGTGCTGGCAGTTTACAAGTGAATTAGGCAAAAACTTTTAAATTACATAGATTTTTATTTTATTTGAAAGAAGTGATAAGTGCAACAAGTAATCAAAGTATTTAGCATGAGATTTCAAAATTCACCACATGACAACTCTGATGTGTAGAGAAAATATTAATCTATTTGAATTGCTGACACTCTATATTAATTACTAGCACTGAATAGAGGCTAAAACTGAATGGCTAATGCTAAAATAAATGCACTTAGCTTTGTTTAGTAAACTAAGTTATGGGATAATATTTTTTAAAACTTTGATGAAGACTTTTTATTTGACAGAAATATAATTATGCAACATTCTTCAAAGATAAAAAAAATTCTCAATGCCTTAAGTATCATGTGGTTTAATAGGAGTCTTTTAAAACTGAGTATGTAATTGACAATATGCAATTTGTGAAATATAGCACTTATATTCTTAAACTTTACATTAGCTTAAGCCAAAGATAAGTTCCATTTGATTCATGTTTCATTATTAAGAGAGGGTTTTGTATATTGACTTGCCAGGTTTAAACTTGGTGTCTTCCTACTTCAGCTTCACATGTACCTTAGATTACAGGACTGTGCCAAAATACCCACCTGGAAAAACCAGTACCTCTGGAAACAAACCAAATCAGATCTATCATAATTAAAGAAGGTGGAATACAGTTTTCTATAATTACTTTTCAAGGGCTGCCAGAATGAAATTTCATAGACTGGTGACTCAACAGAAATTTAGTTTTCCCAGTCTAGAGGCTAAGGCCCAGATCACAGTGTCCAAATTTTCTTCTTAGTCTCACTTCTTGATTTACACTGAAGGTCTTCCTTTTGTCTCATAGTGTTTTTTAACTTTGAACTACACCCTTGCTTTCTCATGTATGTCTTAATCTCATCTTCTTATAAAGATACCAGTGTGTTTGGACGAGGGCCCACTGTAATGGTCTTATTTTAATTCATTAATTCTAAAGACTTTATCTCCAGGCGCAGTCACATTCTGCAGTACTGCAGTTAAGGCTTCAACATATTCTTATTTTGGGGGATTCAATTTAGTTCATAACAAAGTGTTAAGAATTTAATGCAGCAATATAGATTCTGTTATACATGACAAAAAGATACATTTAAAAATCTTGAACTCTATCCTAGGACTTGATGTAGTTAACTGTTTCATTTTACATTCAGTTGTTCTGATAAGTTGCAGCTCTATGGTAAATTAATGACAGACCGTGACTAGCCTGAGTATGCAAACACACAACTGTTGTTTGCTCTCAGTCCCTTTATTGTCATGGCAGGGAAGTCGGTATTGTCCAGATACCAGGCTGTTTTGGGGTGCAGAATGAGGGAAGAAATCCCCTTAATCAGCAGATAATACTTTAAACAGTTAGTTTGGGTATGTGGCTTACTCTCATCGGGCAAAGAGTGCAGGCTCTCTGCTCTCCACACCCCTCTCACGTTTCCCACATTTCTCTCCTTCACATTGATATGGAGGTGCTTGACCAGTGGAGAACCCTGTAATCCACACTGGGTCCTTGTATTATTCCAAGGCAACCCTTTCACAGAGGTTACTCTGCCTTTCTAAAGTAAAATTGTTTGTTTCATTTATAATCTTTTTGTTGACTCAAAGCCTGGAAACTTTTGGTGGTTGATTTGTCTACTTGTGACCAGACAAAAGCAGAACCAGAATTTTTCTTGGGCTCTCCTTCCACCTTATTGGTGTTAAGATGCATCCACATTGTCCATTATTACATAGTTCACCCTAAAACAGTGCTCTCAGGAGATCTCTGGGCTCCCAGTGGTCCCCTGTCAGATGGGGACCTTGTAGACATGGTGACTTCATGTACTGTTAAAAATCAGGTATTTTCTGAGTCTGCACTTGTACATTCAAATTCATTGATCCATGTTCTAAGGATATATAGCACTATATAATGTCAGCATTTGTCCCACAGTGATGAAACAATTTTAGTAACACATAAAACTTGTAACTTGCCAAATAAAACTTGAGGGAAAAGAAACCTGTATAAGAAAAAAATACATATACAAATAAATAAAAACATTACACATCTCTGCTTTCCTCTGCAGAAATACTCCACAGGTTCCCATAACTGTGATGAAACAAACTTTTCTGAAGATTGTAATTTTGGCCCTCCCTTTTATTCTTATGGTTAATGCTTAATTTGTCTAAATAATACCCTAACTTTTTTTTTTTTGGCTGTACACAAATTAGCTTTACATAAAACTTGGCTATTATAGTTTTAGGAACTACATAGGTTTTATAAATATGAAGCTAACCTTTCCTGTTTCTATGAAAATGATAATGTTCTTATCATGTAATCTATAAGCAGTTATTTGCAGATATGGTATTTGTATGAAAAAATTGCAAGTATGTGCTTAAATATCTCTTTAGTCTATAATAGAGAAAGCCCTATGCAAATAAATACATAAATTGAAATGATCTTTTGGTTGTACATTTATAATGTAGTAATTAATATTAAGTCTGGGAAAAATGTACTGAAATACGGTATTATTATATTGACTGAGGTTTAAGGTTATACAGTATTTGATATGTGTCATCCTGGGAAGAATTTAATTTTGAGGCAACATCAAAAGACTTACCCAGGAAGGACTAAATTGAAAGTGGAGGAAAAAATTATTTCTCTCCCTGGAGTCCAAGAATAAGTGAGATTCAAACTTTTTCATTGATTTTTCTGATTGTGGGAAACCTCTTTCTGACTGTAAGAGCACTCAGTGTGATAGAAGTGGACAATAAGAAGCTAACAATGGGAAAAGAATTAAATGTAACGTAGTTATGTTAAGTAGGTACAAAACAGTCTTTTGGACAGAAGATTATTTCTAGTATATTAAAACTCCTATTACAGCTTCACTAAAGTTACTGAATGCATGCCTAAGACCTAGAGTCCCATAGCAACTTCAACAAACTTGAAATCTCATCGCCCATAAGTTTTAGCAAGTCCCAGGTGCCCACTGCGTATCACCTTAGTTGTTGGTGCTGGGAAAATTCTGAATACACTGCATACTCCAAACAGTAGAGATTTCACATCCCGGGGATGTCACATACTACAGCGTGAACTTGGTATAAAATTTGCACGTATTTTTAGAAGCCTTTTGTATTTTCTGAGCCAGAACTGCAAGCAGGCAGATGGAATCAGTCTCAAAGCTCCCTCACTTTTAAGATTCAACAAAAGGTCATTTGCATATTAAGTAAAAGAATTAGAGAAAAAATTAAAAGCCTTCTCACACATTCTAGTAGAGGACCTGAGAACAGGTTTTTTTCCTTTTTGGCTGTTTTTTTTTGTTTTGTTTTGTTTTGTTTTTTTTGACTAGGACGATTTAAATGCCATAGATCTGGTACAATATATAATCAGTCTTTCACCTAAAATTATTTTGTGAGTTTAGATAGAAAGTTCAGTAAATCAATCTTCAATTAAATGTGCTCCGTTCAAATTCTCTTGCCTATCTTGGCAAAATATTTTGCTCACAAAAAGTGTCACGCTACCTTGAAACTTTTGTTTGAATATAAGTTTGACACAAAGCTACTGGTAAGTTCATTTTAAAATTCATTATAACCCGTTTGGTACTGGAATTTAAAGATAGAAACCTTTAGAAGAAGACTATTCTGGAAATCCTATTTGCACAATGGAAACTTTTTTTTATTAACTTAGTATATGTCATTTTCAGAAGACTAACTTCACCTGAAAAAAAAATGCTAGAAGTGACATTTATTACAGGTTGGAGCAAGGGAAGCAACTGAGGTTTATTACTAGGAAAGTCATTTTTAAAGTATCAATAAAAGGTATTTAATAGCAGACTTAAATTCGATGTTATAAACTATATAAATAATGTTTTCAGCATTTCTGTTTAATATGTATAGATACATTGCATTGTGAGTTTAAAGGTAAAACCAAAATTGAACTACTTATCGATGAGCATCCTTATAGATCAGTCCCTTTTTGCTAAAGATTCCTTTTTTTTCTTCAAAGTAAAGATTCTTTGTTTCTTTTTATATTATCAACAAGATAACTCCTTTGAGATACATCCATCCTTTGTTTAATGACTAGATTGGGGTCATCAATTTGTTTTGTTTTCAATAAGTCAATGTAGGGGGCAAGTCAATATTTAAAGGTTTATTCTATTTTTATTGTTAGGCTTTTCAAAATGTGCTATTTGGTGTTTTAGGTCTGCCAATTGAAGTATTTTTCACTATAACTATTTCTTGCATATTTAATTCTGCATATCTGTCTTATACCATTTATAAAAGTAGTGAAGATACCTCATATGCTTAACATCTAATTCTAAATTTTCTCTAAATGAGCTTATATTCACAAAATCACCAGTGCACTCATCCTTGCTTTGCTTGTAAGACAGAATTTAAAAAAAAATAAATGAAAGAAAGAAAATGTTTGAGGGTAAGTTCCTAAAGATATTTCCAGGTATTGTACTATTTCTACAAATGTCTGGTGACCTAACCAGTTTTGTATAATATATATGTTAATGTTTTCCTTCTCTGCATTTAATTCTAAATGTTTCATCCGAATGCTAAAATTATGAATAGCTACTGGTATTTACTCAGTTATGGTAATTTATTAGGTTCTCTATGCGACCAGCTTATCTTCCCCACTAAGAATGGCACCCTATTGACATGTATAATGTTACATTTTTATGTATCAGCTACTATTGATTTAAATTTAAAAAGGAAAAAATAAACATTTTCAACATCACTTCTTTTTTTCCCCCAGAGGAAAAAGTGACTTGTTATACACCTGTCCCAATGACATAAGGTGTATTGTTTTAAGCATATTCAATTATTCAGTGATAATTTTCCATCCCCACAACATATAAAGTAGGCAAGAAAAACTCTCTTCTAAGAAAAAAATTGAAAAGAGTTTTTGAGAAATAACAGACAAATAAAGAGGAACATTATTCTTGTCTATGTTTATTCTTCTCAGAGAGTTAATTCTTGCTTCTCCAGTATTTTCTAAATAGGATTATAATGTATTATAATCTTCATTTCAAAGTTAATTCTGTTTATTGGTTATATCAAAGGTAATTCTTTCCCTCATGACCTATCTTTTTAAACAACTTGCTAATCCATGCTAAATGAGTTGTTGCCTCAGTAGAATACAATCAATTACCATTAACACTATAATACAGCCTAACACAAAAGGCTACCCCATTGAGACAGCAGGTTGAGTTTCTGGATTTAAAAACCAGAAGGCTGTCTAGGTAGTTTGAGGGCATTTTGAACTTATGTTTCATTTTTCTTCTTATGTTACTGTTTAAATTAGGGACTTCTGTCAACCAGGCAGTCTATATGACTGTTGTCTGCAGATCTACACGTCTTTGTGCATTCTGGATGTACAATGAGCCAGACTTTACAGTGAGAAACTGAATGTAAGTTCTTTATAATCCTGCATCGATAGAGGTGTACTACTAGCTAGCTCTGAGGTTCTCACTTGCAAGGTACCACCAAATAATCTGCGACAAACATAAGTTCACTGGAAGTTTATGACTCAATGAATTTAAGTCATGATGGCATATTTTAATAGACATGAAATATTATGAAGGTACAGCTGTCTTGTCCAGTATTTTTTATTTTTTTTGTACCGGGGATCGAACTCACAACCTTGCGCCTGCATCGAACAGGAGCTTAAGCCACTGAGCTAAATCCCTGACCCTCTTGTCCAGTATTTACAACAGAAAGTTGAACTTTTAGAAAAGAATGTATTTTGTTTTATTAGGCCAGAACAGATTGGTATCTGCGTGATTTGTTTTTTGCTCTCTCTCAAATTTCTCCATTTCGTGAGTGTGTAAATATTTGTCTTCTCAATTTTTATTTTTGAAACTGTTTTTCTTTTGTGTGTGGTACTGAGTTTGAACTCATGGTTTTGACACTGAGATACATCCTCAGTTATTCAAGGGTTTTAAAAAAAATTTTGGAATTTATTTACTCTTTCAATTTTTAACACTAGGCAGACGATATGACATTTACACATACAAGTCTGATTTATTTCACTTATGAGTATGCTCTCAAGTTGCATCCATTTACTAACAAAAGCCTTCAGTTTATCCTTTATACTTGAGTATAAAGAATTGCATAAAAATGCCACATCTTTTTAATCCATTCCTTGATTGATGGGCATTTGGGATGTTTCCAAGATTTAGCTATTACAAATTGAGCTGCTCCTATGTCTATATCTTGTAATCTGAACAACTACTTTGAAGATAACAATATGTGATATATTAACTATTGTTAATCTCCTACTATTTTGTTTTTAAATTCAGTATCAACATTTTTCTTTTTTTTTGTTGTTGTTGTTTAAAAAATTTTTGAATGTCGGTTTCACTAAGCTACTAAGTTATTCAGAAAGGTCTTAAACTTTTGGCCCACCTAATTTACCTTCTCAAATTATTCAAATATTTTAACACATATTTAATATGCTATCCCTTACTATAATATGTCTGTCTAGTAGTCATTTTGATGAAAATAAAACATATTGGTTTTAAGTTTATAATAAAATTTCCTGTAATATCCTTGTTTTGTCCTGATATTTATAAAATAAAAATAAAAAAAATTTACTTTGAATTTCCTTCCTCCCTCCTGCCCTTCCTTCCCTCCCTCCTGCCCCTCAGCTCACTCCCTCCCTCCCTCCCTTCATTTCTTCCTTCCTTCTTTCCTTGACTCTTTTTTTAAATTAGTTGAGACTGAATGCTTATACATGTTCATCAAGCATACTATCACTAAGTTATAACAATATTTTGGAGAGGGTCTCATTAAATTGTTCAGCATGACCCCAAAGTTGTGATCTTCCTGTCTCGGCCTTTCCAATAAACTGTAATCACAGGTGTGTCCTTGCGCCCAGCTTGATTCTTTGTTTTCTTTCTTTTTTTTATAATGCTCAGAAAAACCAATGAAATAAACTCATTTATTCTTACCATTATTTCACAAAAGAGAAACATTTTAACAACCAAAAAAGTGTAGGAATAATATAATTTAAGGAAAAAAGACTATTATTTACATTGTATATACCTATGGTGATGGAAAATTAGGGCAACCATTCAAATAAAAAATATTATTACTAGAGTAAAAACACAGTGACTTCAATCATCCCAAATTGCTACCCCTCACTCTGAACACACCCACCTTGTCATTCCTGGCCCCCTCCCACCCTTCCAGAAGACCTCCTTTGTGTCTTTCATGTGAGATTCAAAATTCAGTGAATGCTGCTGCTGAATGCTATTCAGTTTTCTTCACAAAACAAAATGACTTAGGGAACTAGAATGAGAAGGGGAAATGAAAACTGTAAGAATAAGCATTTCGGGTGATTTTATCCAAGTGTGCTTTCTTAGCTGATTCACTCCATGAAGTAGTCCACCAGTGCAGAAGGACCAATCTATCAAAAATGACTACAAATTTACTGAGTTTATAATTTCATGATTCTCTACAGCATTTATGATAATTTGCACAGTCGTTAATTTCACATGTAAGTTATTTCATCATTTAATTTATTTGCCTAGACATATTTCCAGTATCTTTCAAACAGGTAATATTTGCTCTAGTCTTGTGAGACTTTCTATAATAGGACAAAATACACATACTGTTTCAAATCTACTGGTCATTGTAATCAAAAAGCCTGCCTCTTTCTTAAATTATCTTTGTTTATTCTTTATATATTACTCAAGGAACAATGCCTGAGGAAAACTTCTTAGAAAAATCTAGGACGATATAGACTCCTTTATGCTTAATGAAATATATATGAAGCTGTCACAGAAGCAATTGTTCTAGTTTCATTGTTTTAATTTCCTGATACATCAGATACACCAAAGACCCTTAAAAGAAGTCAACATATCTAAATCTGTTTTATGAATAAACAGTCGGTGAAACTACTGTGTTGCTTAATAAATGTTTGTTAATGTATTAGGTGAATGCTTAAAATGTTCCATGTCAAATTATATGAGTGCCACGTAATGTAACTTCTGCAAAGTAACTAAATATAAGATTTATTTAATAAAGAGAAAATACTGAAATTCTGTAAGTATTTCATGTGTGGGTTGATATAAGGCATTTTAGAAATTATATTAAAATCAATCCCAATGAGAAAAGTGCTCTAGCCAAATTTACATGAAAATGAATTTTAAAGAAATTCAGAACTTTGTCTTTTGGCAAGATTTTACCTATTATAAAGAGGAGAAGAATGGAATCTGCCTATCAAAATGATGAAACTGCGCACACACCTGTCAAGAGCACTATGCATGTTACTGAAATGTATTATTAACCTTGAACACAAAATGTTTTGTCAAACAAAAGAAATCCCATTAAGAATGCCAATTTTAGTATCTGTGACATAGCTCTATTAAAAAAGTCATATGGTTTTTATAAACCACAAAAATGCAGGTATATGTGTATATAGATAGATAGACAGATACAGAAATACATCTGTCTATCTATCTATATATATTTGGCAAGGCAAATATATACATATTCACACATATATGTTTGTGGGGGGCAAATTCAGTGACTTATTTACACATGAAAACATAATGGGAACTATGGAAGTTTCCTATTAAAGGTTTTTAGCAAGTAGGAAGAAATATCTAGCAGTCACACATAAATAAAAGCAGTTACTTTGAGTAATTTTTCAAAATTGCAAGCTGTTGGAAACTATTGTTTCAAACATTTTGATAGTCTAATATATAAATATATTGTTAGTGCACTACAATAAAATCTCATGGAAATCATAGATTGTATCATGAGACTATTCAGAGCTTTGATGTTGTAGAGGCTTATAAAAAGTGGAAAATGAAAAGTTGAGGAGGATCATACTGTGAATAATTGCAAAGTTGCAAAGATCAGCATTTAGCATATATCCCAGGTTATTTGTCCTACATTTCTGCATTGAAAACTCAGTATGCTGCAGATGTTAGTGCATTTGCTCTATCATTTTATTTTTCAGCTTGTCTCCTGAATATTCCCTCTCTAAAGGATAAGTGCCTTTGTTATAATTATTGCATTCAGCATTAAATGTCTCTATATAACTTCATATTTGGAATTTTTAGAAAATTTAAAAAGCAGCTGTAATTTCATGTAGAATACTTGTGATTCAATTTTTTTAAGCACTACTTTGGAAGTGCATTTGTCCTCAGTGCTATTTTGCCATATGCTGCATGTGACAAGAAATGAGCCATGTGGACCTAGAAAATACCGATTATCTTAGTTGCATTCTCGTCACTGGAACACAATAAATGACATCCATCACTTAAAGAGGAGACATTTATTTTGGTTCAGTTTCCATTCATAGTCAGCTAGCCAAAGAGCATGGCAAAGGCTCATGGTAGGGAAAAGGTGCTCAACTCAATTTAGCCAGGAAACAGCACAGAAGAGCTGGGGGCAAGATAACACCCTTCCCTTCCAGTTTATGCGTGCATCCAGGGACATATCTACAACCAAGCACCACCCTCTGCCAGCACGTTTAACTACTGAAGTTTATCAGTGTATGAACTCACTGATGAATATAGTGTTCTCATAACCAAGCAACTCTCAGAGATATCAGAACCTGGGAGACATTTCAGATATAAACCTTCATGGAAGTCAAATCTCAAAAAAAAAAAAAAAAAAAAAAAAAAAAAAAAAAAAAAAAAAAAAGCATCGCTCTTACTGACAATTATGATAAAGTTATTTGCTCTTCATTCTGAGATGTGAGGTTGATATAATGCAAGAAGATAAATAAGAAGGAATTTAAAAGGAATTACAAAAGAAACAAGTGTGAAAATCTTCCAAAAGAGTTATTTAAAGCTAGATTCGTATCTTTGCTTTGTATATTTTTCATGACATTAGAGTCAGTAAAATTTACAGAAATGTCAAAGTTAGGTTTGTGTTATTATAACCCTATTCATTCCAAGTTGAGTGCAACCCTTAATGGCAAAGAGTAACTGTCATTGCTAGTTAATCACTTGCTAATTTCATTAAACATCTTTCATGTAAAAAAAATCAGTGTTTTTGGAAATAAGAAAAACAAAGCTAAAGAAAAAGCATGACTTGTAATTTGTACTTGGAAGTACAAAAAGAACAGCAAGAAGACCATAGAGACTGAAGCACAATCAACAAAGGTTTAAAAGAGATATGAATTTTTTGTGTGAAATTTTTAAATTTTTATTGTTTTGTGACTTGTTATGCCTTTGACTGCTGCACTAACCATTCTATGTCTCCATTTTTTGAGTAATGTATTAGTCAGATTTCCCATCAGTGGG